>JAZGTI010011773.1:0-16321 GCA_036877585.1 Botia kubotai | reverse complement strand
AGAACAGCTCAGCAGACCTCAGCATTGCGACAGGGTGTGTTGCTGAGGGAAGCACAGCTCTTTTGTGAAGGTTGCCTGTTTGCCTCTGGTAGTCCACTCTAATCCCAGTGCCAATTCACACTGTAATTAACATGATGACCTCAGTGCTCATTCATTCCAGATTATTCTGCCCTGCGGCACTGATCCCTCGTCTCATTATGACCCTGATTAATCAAACCACACCATTCAGCTCATGTGTGTTTATTCCACAGCTGGAAGATAACATAAAAAACATGCATGTGCAAACAGTTATCTACTGCACCCTGACAAAACAGATAAGTGTGCCACATATTGTGAGTTCTGCACGTGGTTCCACTCCTCATCGACGAATCAGCAGCCTCGAGCATGTACAAAAGTAGCCATGGCAACGGGATCAACCCATGACACATGACAAGTTATTTGGTCCTACAGGGCTAAACATAGACCCACGCGGCACAAGGGAAACTCTGTACTGCATGATACCGTGGTAAACTGATGGTATCTGAAGGTAATACCGCTGTACTTTAAAATACTTCTGAGTGATTACCCGATTCAAAATTATTTTCCAGAATTCATTTACTTATTTTATAATAATCACTGTAGAGTCAAGAAATGATATTACCGTGACATACCAAGTTTAAAACCATGGTAACCATGGTACAGGATATTAATATTGATAAGTGTTTTTATAATGCGGATAAATATTCAATGATGCACTAACACACACAAGGGACAGATTGCAGGCTGAGCGCAGCAATGTGGGACATCACCGCAGGCTGCGCCTCGTACAGCAGCCTCGCAGCCTCGCAGCCTGCCACGCCCCCGCTGGTCCCCTAATGCACGGAAACCCAGAACACTGTCCCAGAACACTCAGCCAAGCTGCCTACACACAGCCTGTCAAACAGGACAGAGAGAGAGGGGAGGAGCCAAGAGAGGAAAAGAGAGATAGCAGAGCAGAGGAGAGGAGTAGGGAGGGGAGGAGAGGAGAGAGAGGAGACCAGAGGAAAGAGAGCAGAGGAGAGAAGTGATGAGGCAACGAAAGGAGAGAGGAGGAGAGGAGCAAAGAGGAGAGGAAAAAGGAGACCAGAGGGGAGAGAAAGAGGAGATAAGAGAGTAGAGAGGAGCAGAGAAGAGGAGAGGGGGGAAGAGAGTAAAGTGTAAAATAATAAAAGTGTAGTGTACCTCCTTTTACCATCCCTTCATCTGAACACCTGTGTGAGACAAAACAGTCCTCTGAATCTGTCTGTCAGTTTTGTTTCACACACTGGGGAGATGATGAGAATTCAGCTCGACTCTCTGAATCTCTGATTGACTTCTTTGAAGCAGCGGTCGATGTCTGTTTGTTGTCTCAGACAGACAGCCCTGCAGGAGGACATCAGAGAGAGACAGAGATCAGAAAACTCTATTGTGAATCAGACAGACAGACAGAGATATACACAGTAGACAGATTTTCTTTTATTTCCCAATTTATTTCTTTTATTTCCCAATATAAGCATTTGTTTTTTATTGCATGCGTTATTTTTTTACTACTGTGTATAAACTGTAATATATTTTCATACTGACATGCCTGTAGGAACTAAACTCATATATATATATATATATATATATATATATATACAACAACCAGCTACACAATAACTCTTACTGGCCTAGATTAAGAAAGATCTGCCTACAGCAGCATCTCGAGTCTGTCTGCAAACGCTGGTATGCGAGACTGCAGTAAAATCCCTTATGAATGTGTGGGTGTGAGAGAGACGTTCAATTAAAACAAGAAGACAGAATCAACATATGTACAGTGAACTCTGCATGAAAGCCGACAAAATCAGCTCAATACAGAAACATGCCGTATAAATCAAACATGTAAATCTGTTTATATTATATTCCTGTTTATATTCTATTGCCCATGCTGACATTGCCCAGGTAGGGTTGCTAAATAACTCGTCAGCCCTGTTTGTGCTATCCACATACACGAGATCTTAAAACATGTTGACAAGTTTGTGCTGTTATTTTCTCAAATGACTGAATTTATGGTTTTCGTCTGGCAGGAACCATATCATTAAAAACGTAAAGTGAGCTCCTCTGACCTGGGCCAGAAAATAACCACCTAGCAACAGCATAGCAACCACGCAAAAATAGCTAGCAACTGCGCTGAGACCCCAGTGAGAACCTATTAGCTTAGCAACGCAATACGCTAGCAGCATCATAACGGCAGGTTTTGTACTTTTTTCACATTTTTGTGTTTAGAGAATATCTCTGCATTTCCAGATTCACGATGCATCTGTGTACAGACAGAGAGTGAGAAACACAGTGTTGACAAACATGTGTGACATTAAACAAGACACAGGAACATATGAATCACACATGAACACTGAAACACGGACACATGATGGCACGTGTCCTAACAAAGCCTGACTGTAGAACGTTCAGGAGATTTCACAAAGACCAGACCCTACAGAGATTCTTCTGTCAGCCTCCTCCGTGCCACAGGTACCGTCTCTGTTGCCATGACAACTTGAAAACCCGCAGTGAGGCGGTCAGAACAGCACTGCCCTTTCACTTCGAAGTGCTTTCGCTTCTGTCTTCCGGTTGTGAGCCATTTTCAGCCACAGCAAAACACAAGTTTTACTTCATTAAGAAAACGGTGCCCATGCTGACGTCGCTCAGGTAGGGTTGCTAAGGTGTTCTGAGTGGTTTCTAGCATGTTGCTATGCAGGTTTTGTGGTGTTCTGGGTTTCTTAATGGCCTAAAGGAGTCCACCACCTAGAATCTCTGATTTCTGGTCCTTATATGGCCCAAAGCTCCTCCATCAAATCCATTTCACAGGTTTGTCAGCCTAAGAAAACACAGACACCCACAGTGTATTCACAGATGTTCTCAGCCAGCATACACTGCACCATGGATCAAACGACACAAAACTAGGGATTGTAAAATTCCCCAACCCTGCCAATGAGCAATAACCCTTAAACACTGCTAATCATTTACCTAAACAGTTTTGTAAGATTAAATATGCTTGGTTAAATACATGTGTCCCAACAGGAAATGAATGTTTAATCTCCCACCTGTGATGGGTTAGCATCTTGGCTTTAATGATGCCAGTCTGTGTCTGTGGAGGGATTCTGGAGCTGAAGGCATTTCTGCTGATGTAATGGAGGGATCAAAGGGTTGTGGAGGGAACTGAATCCCTGGCAGGGGTTCGAGAACATTCCTCCAGCCTGATATGAGGGGAGCGTTCCTCTCGTGTGAAGTCATCTGGCCAGCGATGAGATGTTCACGGATGATCACAACAGAGTCTAGAAAGCAAGAGACCTCACTAATGACTATCATTAAATTATCATAGAAAATGCATCTTTTGTGTGGCATCAAATGCGACTATTTCATTCTATTGCATTTACAAACACAGAAAAACTTTTTTGCACGCAAAAGTTTGTGATATCAGTAAAACAAGAAAATAAACTAAAATATGCATGATTGCATTTACAGTTCGATATAGAAAGCTAATACAATGCTGAGTGCTCATACCTATGAATTAAAATAGTCTCTTATAAACTAACGTGTTGCTGTGTGTTGGCTGCAGTGAGATTCATCCGCCGGCAGATGGCAGGAAAACTTAAGTGATCTTAACCAGCCCCTGGACTCGAACTGAGACACGAACAGAACTGATAATATTAGAGTTTATATATTATATTATTATATATATACACTTGCCGGTCAACTTATAAGGTCGACCCCCTTTTGTTTCACAAAACAGTTTGTTAGCAGATTAACATCTTGTGATTATGTGGAAACTGTATGAATACAGTAAACTCACTAATGATCTGCGCTTTATGATATGGCGCATTATACTGCTGAAAATAACCAGAGGATGTGCACTGTGCACATAATACAGACAGATAAGTTTGACTTACTGAGGTTAAAAAACTAAATTTAAGCACCTCCTTTTTCATTGTCACTTCTGTCAGACAGAAACATGTAAGATCAGAATCGTACTGCTGTATTCTGACAGCTAACAAACCTTAAACAGAGCATCATAAAACATCTTATTCAGTGTCAGGTCACTGTACATACAGTAACATCACTAACAGCTTTGATCTGAATGGTTCATATTCAAACTGAATGTGACACCACTGTGTCCTTGAGATACACAAAAGTTACACAAAATATTTTTAGGAAACACACAAACACACACAGGGTTACCAGCATGCCTAATGCGTTCGTCATCATTAACACACAATACCTGCTAATCTCTGACATCTTACATTCTATTATGATTTAAAATATGATCATCTACAAAGATTGTCAACAAGTACTTGATATTCTGTATAAATAATCACACAGAGTTTAAAAAAATGCTTATGAAATATTAAACTACATGCGCTGGCTGACAGTTTGTGGTTCAGATTACAAGAATACAGACGTCTATAGAAATATTTCAGAAATGCTTCGAAACAGAAAATCTTCCCTTTAAAAACCCTTTGGCACATGAATGAACATGATAACGGTTTCCTCAATCGCCTCGTTTCTATTTCTGAAGAGTCACAGTGAGAGACATCTCATTGGTCCAAAACCACTCCTTATAAAACATCGCAAATGCTCTGATTGGCTATCACTGGGACCCACTGTGCCAATGTGGACAGCCAAATTACTTGGATTTTGCACCTGGATCGGACACGGTTTCCCTTCCACGGAAGAGAAATATTTATATTGCAGTTATTAAACGTGGAATGCGTGTCGTTTGCTACAGAGAATCATCTAAGCACTTACGGTCATTAGAAATTTCACAACATAGTTTTTAAGAGTGCACAGTTATTTTTTTCTATTTATAAAGATCCAGCTTTCTCTAACTTGATTTTTAGCATAACATCCTCAAAATACGGCAGCACCATGTTTGAAAGATATTTACAGAGTACAAAAATAAGAGTTTCAGCTGGTTATTATTGTACCGTATGAACAAGAGTACGGTTATTACTCAATGAAGACATATCAAAGTTATCTGAGATGTTAAATGCTTATAGTATTTCAATTCAAACTTCTCATGGTCACAGTTTCAGCTTCACAGTGTATCACAGAGGATAAAACCAGTTCTGTGTGATACATCGCCAAAATACAGTCACTACATTATCACAGAAGTAAACACAATCACAACACCTGTGCTTTTCCTGGCAGTGTAGCTTTGAATTCAGTGAAACGCGTCATGCAAAACTTGTGACGTCATCAGAGAAAAATAGACACAAGTGAATTAGTGGTTTACAGAAGATGCATGTTTTGATATGAAAGACGGAGCACAACAGAATACAGCTCATGGTGTTTTAGAAGTTTGACTATTTTTAACCTGACAGAGTTTTAAAAATGATTAAAAACAGCCAAAGGAGATGAAAATAAAACATTTCTGTTATGTTTTTTGTGCAAAGCGTCTAACAGGCATGTTGTACGCATGCTAATTAAAGTATTGCTGGTACGTTAGAAAGAAACCTCTATGTAAACTAGCCAGAGTGGTTGTGTGTTAAAAACAGCAAATGTGTCTATGTGTCTATTACAGCCAGCATCTTCTGCTGTTTGTCTGTTGTTTTCGAGGTAATGACTGACTACTCGTTTAATGACGGGGTGCTGGACGTTCCCTTGTAGAAAATGTTTCTGCTGCTGTCTGGACTGTTTGCTCCCTCAGGGATCAGGATGCTGTTTTTTTTGCGCAGGCTGGAGTCGCGACTCTCCGGGCCTGGTTCTGTCATTTCCAGGGGAGTGACGCGGATGGTGGAAATCATCTGGTTGGGATGGTGACCCCCTGCTGCCGTGGAGACTGTGGGGACGGTCGGCACGGCGACGGCTTTAGGAGTGTGACAGCCATTTCTCTTACGGTCTGTAGTGCCGTTTCCATCCCGACCAGACTCAGAACTCTCAGAGTCTCGATTCAAGTCATTAAGCTCTAATGACTGTCTACAGCTGCTTAGGGGCTTCCATGTCCAGGAGACACTTCCATCGGTGGAGTGAGCGTGCACCAGGGGACGACCGTTTTCCGGATGGGCTTCCACCCGAATAATGGCCCCCGGGCTGCCCTGACCCCCAGATTTTTCACCCAGGCTCTTGTAGCGCTGCAGTGGGGCTGTAGAGCTGGTGTGGCTATCGCTGTCTGAGCTGGGAAAACTTCCCTGAATCAGACTTTGCTGCTTAGACATGGCGATGACCTGCATGACACGCGGTTGGCTGTTAGAGTTAGTCCGAACCACCTGCACCTCGGCCTTCTCTGCGTTCCTCTCCATGCTCTTCAGCCACTTGTCCCGAACGCTGCTGTTGCTCTTCGGCAAGCCGCCGATGTTCTCCTGCATCTCGTCTGGGAAGTGCACCAGCGGTGAGGAACCAGACCGAGTCTGGACCAGCATCTGAGTACCTCCAGCGATTCCACTCGGGTTGCTGGGTATCATCATACCTCCGGTGGGCAGTTTTAAGTAAGGACTTCCAGGTCCCTGGTGTTCACCATTCATACCTACAGCTGGCAGCTCAGAGTCGCAGCAGACCTCCATGATGTTGGGAGAGGACCGCCCCATCCCGCCATCCATGGCATGCAGGGAATGCATACGATTTTCATTCTTGCTCTTCCATTGCATCAGCAGCTGCTTGGATCGGCTGGAATCCACCGAGCTGGTGTGGAGGGTGGCGCTGCGGAGGGTGGTGTCGTCCAGGGTGGGCATGTGCACTCTGGGCAGGGTGTTGCTGAAGGCCACCATGTTCTCCTTGAGCGGAGGAACACGGGAGCTGATGACCTCCACGCCTCTGTCAGATCTCTTGAGATTGCGGAGAGATTCAGACCGGTGGTGCTGAGTGTTGCGGTGCAGGATGCCCTTCAAGCATGTCGATGACAGCCCGTCGCTGCAGCTCGTGGCAGGAAGGTGGTGACCCTGCAGGCAGAGGTCAGCCGCAGTTCGGTGAGAATCCTGAATGTGAAGCTGAGCTGTCTGCTTCTCCTTGCTGGGCTGAAAATTCCCTACAGCAAACAGACCCTGGATAAATAAAGACAGGATTTCCACCTGTTAGTGGTATTTTAAAATTTCATCTTTCTTTGTAACCGCACTTAATACTAAGCATTTGCTTAAAGGGACAGTTTACCCAAAAATGAAAATCCTTTAATGACTGTATGATGACTTTCTTCTGTGGAACGCAAAAGAACATATTTTGAAAAATGTCTGAGTGGTTTTGTGTCCACACAATGGAAGTCAATGGGTGCCACTGTTGTTTATTTACATTTACAAGTAAATAATTTATTTACGTGTCATACAGGTTTGAAATGACATGATGGTGAGTAAATGATGGAAGAAACTTCATTTTTGGGTGAACTATCCCTATAACATCTTCCTGGATCAACTGTTTTTAATCCTGGAACAATATCCCTCTTAACCAATCACATGACAGAGAGAATCTCCAGGCTCTCACCAGGTAAACAGCGATGGCTCCTCCAAGCAGGAAGCCCAGATAAACATCAACAGCGTGATTCTTGTGCTGAATGATGCGCGTCAGACCGCAGATGATTGCACACATGATGAAGGAGAAGACCAGCAGAGGCTTCAGCAGTTTGGAGGAGTCTGTCAGTGTGCTGTTGAAATACATCTGCCACAAAAAAAGACGTGCTGTTTTTAAAGCTTGAATCACATCACAATCACACAATCATACAAGAAGATACAATCAGTACAAATCATGGACATGAAACCAATGTTTGTAGCATCATAAATGTTTAGGAATATTTTGATATCTGATATCTGACTGTTATCTACTGTAATGAGCGATGAATGATGTCATGTAATCAATGAAAACTGTGTTCTATTATTCATGTTAATTGATAAACAATTTACATCAAACACGACTGATGCATCAATGTCTTACCATTACACACAGCATAACTCAGTTTAATTGCTGATCTGTCAGCTTTGTGTGTTATTTGCGCACATCAAAAGCTTAAAGCTATTTGTTTTAAATTGTTTTAGAATGTTTTCTTTGAATGTTTTCAATGTGGCTGAACACCATCAGATTTCTGTCCAAAAAAATAGTCACAGCAGGAGCCAGTGCTGTTATATTGTTCTGCTTGGACAAGCTCAACATCCACAGTTTACTGTGAAGAGTCCTTGTGCTTCTGTTACTCTGGATGATTTTTCTCACCGAAAAGGCGAAGTTCCATTTTTTAGCCCAGTTTTTTCTCAAGCACCACAATGGATCGCAAATGTCAGAATAATGTTAAATAACCGACTCATTACTCACAGAGACGTACACGGCAGCAAATGACGCGAGCGCAGCGTGCTGTGAAGGGAAGGACTTCCTGGAATGAAGAAAAGCAGTTCAAATCAAATCCGTCACCAATACTGTACGAGTCAGAAACACAGCAGATGCAAAATAAAACATTTCTCTCTCTTAGAGACACATAAGAGACTCATGAGTAATAACTGTACAACAGCAGACACAAGCAATGATTCTAACAAGATTTCCTGAAGCAAATGAATGAAAGAGGAGAGAAAGATGAAAGTTTTGATGAGCTTTTTTACAGTGTTACACAAAGAAACATGTTTATTACTGAGAAACTGCAATACAATTAAAAGCAAAATGAAATCAAAATAAAAACTTGTACAGCTTTGTGGTGTGTTCTGGTGCTTGATCTAAAGTGATCAGTGATTACTAATGTTACTGAGATGGAAACCGGGTGAGATTCTGTGTTTATGTCCACAGCTTCTGTCTCACTGGAGGACAGAAATTCATAAACCTTTGAGTATTTCATCATTTCGTGAGTTTACAGACTAGTGGAGAAAAGATCCAAAAAACATCAAAAACATCTCTTCATCTGCAGTCTGGATTCTTGGGTTGTGCTGACACAAGGCTCTGATCCGTTTCAGTGGTTTAAAATCGAACAAGTTCTGAGTAGAAGCCTTTTTATAAATGTCAACATGATAGTTCACTCCAAAATAATATTTCTGCCATTATTTTATTCAGCCTCATGTCATTTCATGTATCTGCCCTCTGAACTGTCACTATATTCCCAAAGCTGAATAACAATTCTTCATAAACCCCTACATGTATCATTCCTCAGAAAAATACCAGCCTGTGTGTTTGGAACACAAGTTTTAACTAATCCACAGGTAAGATGTGAGCCGCACCTGCCGGCGTTTATGACCGCAGCGTCAGATCCTGAGCAGATGTCCTCCAGGATGAAGAAACTTTTATCACAGGAAGTGTTGAGGTGGGTGTAGTTCGGTTTGCAGACGGTCAGGAAGTAGGGGGCGGGATAACCTGTCCACAGCTGGATGATGTCAGTAATTAAAGCTGTGGCGCATAATCCAAACACATGAACCCCTGACCAAAATGAAAACATAAACTCAGAATCCATCACATGCATCACAGAATCATCACAGAATCACAGGCTGAGTGAACTTTCATTTTTTGGATGATGATTTTCCATTAAACTGAGGGTTGTTAATTACATTTAAATGTATTACACAGAATTCCACTGCAGATTTGCCCCACAATCGGCATGAGAAATTGTTACAAAACAGAAGGATATCTGTGATAGAAATGTGACTCACCCACAAACCTGACACCTCGCCGGACGAATGAGTTGAAGTTGCAGCCGGCCGCATTGATATCAGCTTCAGCACCGGCCCGGCCCTGCACCCGGGACAGACAGCAGAACAGAATCCCCTCTCCAATAATGATCTGAGTCAGAGGTGAGTGAGAAGACCAGATGTCCCACATGATGACCTCTCACTGCACTCATCAGTGTTACATTGCACTGAAAACTCGAGTTTCTCAGCCATAATCAAACGCTTTCATTGTCTCCATACAGACACAACAGCCTACAAACATCAGTTCAATATCGCATCGGTCATCAGGTGAGGAGTTTAAAACCCAGTGGCATGATGGGATTGATGTCAGCTCTGGTCTGGTGGTAGATGCTAAAGATATGATGCAAACACTGGCAGGATTACGCTCCTCGCCATGACCTGAATCAGATCCCAGAAAGCTCGCAGATCTCACCACACCGTCCCATCTGACCAGCTCAGACCCTCAGACACAAATACTGGCACGACAGCTGGTGAAACTGCAGGAGTTACTCGCTGCCTGCGGTCACTTCCTGCCTGATGCTAAATCTGATCCATGAAGGTAAACAGATTGTAGACCAAAAAAATCTCAAGAACAGCGTGAGTCAACAATACAGATTGTTTTGTTTTTACCCATTTTTTGACGCATGCCTTGCTGTGCATGTTTAATGCAGCTGAACCAGGATAAGATGCAAGTGTGGTCAGAGTTCTTTACGGCCGCAGTTCAAACTGAATTATTTAATCGGCTAAAACAGTTAGCGCATCGTCCACGTGCTGCATCTCTCTTAAACACAGTAATAAAGATGAGATCTCGTTAAAGCTGCAATACGTAACTTGTGCGTTTTTAAATGAATAAAAATGGTTATTGAGCAAGTACATTGAACATCAGGTGTTCCAAACTGGCTCATTACCCAGATTCACAATGGGAAGTTTATAATAATGATATTTAACTTATATTGTGGGGTCTGATTTCCTGGGAAATCTGTTTGACTTCTGATTACATCACATCTGTAAACAGAAAGATCTACTATATCACTATACTATATATTAGAAGATCTAAGCTACTATATCACATGTGCGGGTTCTGTAGATGGTGCAGCGTTTGTAAGTCTTGGATTGCAGCTTTAGTTGCTTCCTTTACGCAGCACTAAATTTATAAAATTTATTATTTATATATATTTACTTTTAGAAATTAAGAAACAAACATCTGAGGTTACACTTCAATGAAACGCAACAGAAAAGTCACACTAACAATGCTAATCATAACTAAGCCAGGTCATATTTTTAGTTGTTTGCTTTTGATTTCTGACGATATGATACATAAACAGATTGTTCCGGCAGCGGAATACTAAGATAATAAATTGCCCATTTTATGAAATGTAAAACAAAAACTTAATCAACAAAGACTTAATCGCCGTTTATGACCTAAAGAGACATAATTTTGTGAAAAAAAAAAAGTGTGAAAATGAGTATATGTTTATTTCCTCACTTTACAAAAAACTACAATGTAAATATCATCTAAAAATAGCTACAGAGAAAAACTCATTACCGCCAACAGCCCATTAGTGTCGAGAAAAAACATTTAGCCATCTTGTCAGTTCTAAGATAACCTCATAGTTTGCCTCAGGAACTCAGCATGAACCAAAGTGTGAAATAATTCAGAGTTTCCGCATGACTGATCCTCCAGCTTCACAACCCCCAAACTACTGTAAATCAAAGGTAAAACTTGCCGTAATACCACACACACCTGCTCCAGGCTTACAGTTAACCCAGCTGTACCTTAGCAGGTACAAGAAGAGAGGAATAAATTCAGTGTGTCATTAAAGCACCTCAGAGGGCCGGCAGGTGTTCCGGCAGTGTTGTGATGTTCCCGAACGCTCACGGAGCAGAGCGAGAAACACACAAGATATTCCTGCACAGACCACACGGCCTCAGACACATTACTCAGCCTGAGGTAGAGAAGGGCAGGCCAGCTGCTTTGTGTCAGCTATGAAAATGAAGTGAAATGTAACACATATTTCTACATCAACATGTAGTTGATGTTGTTGGTCCTGGAAAAACTTTCTATCAACCAATACGACTTTTGTTTGAGGAACACGCATACTTCCCAGTTTAAATGGCTGGATCAGATTTAACATTTTTCAAGTAGTTGTGGGACACAATTTTAACATAAACCCTACCCTTAACCCCAACCATAACTTACCCCTAAAACCAGAGTAAATCATAAAGAAGGTTGACAAGAATTATATACAAGCCCCTAACCCAGTCCTGAGTCTAAATCTAACATTAACCCTAATCCTACAAACTAAATGTCTCCACGTGTATAGTAATAGCAGTACTTTTTAACCTTGAGGGACATGAGGGACAGAACGATCTTTTTTGAAAAACTACAATAGTAGAAAGTTTTCTGTGAGGATTAGGTTTAGAGATAGTGTTAGGGGACAGAATATACAGTTTAAAAAACATTATGTCTATGGAATGTCTCCATTAATCATGATACGTGTGTGTGTGTGTGTGTGTGTATGTGACTGACCATAAGAGCAGGTGCTGCGAAGGTGAGGCTGAGGAGCATCAGGGAGGAAATGACCTCATGAGTGGGTTCAACATAAGGCAGACTCAGACTGCGGTCCTGACAGCTGAAACCCCAGCGCACCGGTCTGAAAACATCCGTCCACTCCAGGAAATACACACTGACCACAGATGAGATCAGGAGAGGAAGCTGTTGAAGAAAGCATATCAACATGACTTCCTGTCCATGTGGAGATGCGTGTAATACGTAACGTACAGTCAGATGGTCATCATATTACAAAATAAACCCAGACAATAAACCCAGAATAAGCACAAAAATTAGCTTATTAAATCAATAACCCAATAAGTAAAAAAAATTGCATAATAGTGAATTCATTCTTGGATAAACAACTGAACTTGCTGCAATGCATTCTGGGATTGTCTTGTTTCAGCCTATGCATCAGGGGGTGCACCTGTGACGCCTAGAAAGCAGAAAGATGACTAATATTTAAACAATAATACCCTTGATTTGAATGTGATCCCTCATCCCGACATATATAAAATTTAAAGAGTTTCATAAATACAAAATATTAACCATGTGAGCTGATCAGAATTAAAATCAATTCAAGTCAATTCACACATTCCTGGACTTGATTTGCACAATTCATCATTGCATTTTATTCCATTGTAGATAAAACTCCACACAGCCTATTTTACAGTAATTTCAAGAGCAGAATAGTTACGCATGCATTCAAGGTCTAGTTCCCTTTTGTTACAAAACATCCACTTTCCATGATCTTATCAATTCTTTATGGATCAAATTCCAAAATTCCACGTTTCACCTTGTTTTATTCTTGATAAACATCGAGTATTCTCACTGAAAATATAAACACATCACATTATGGATGCAAAACAGGCTGTGAACGTCAGTTCACACTGACTTCAATAAGATCCACAACTAAATGCAGAGATGACAGTGAATACTGAATAATTGATGGGTGTAAATGGGAGGGACAGTATTTCTGAGGAGCTATATTAAGATCTGTGTATTACCGGCACCATCGCAGCAGGTACAGATGGTGTCTTACTGCTGAAGAACCCAGAAGAGCATCCAGACGGCTCCTCATCTCACCGCTGAGGACATGTTCTTGGGTCAGAGACTTTAGGAGATCAAGTGAGGAGGTTTCTGCGACCCCGAGGAAGCTGCATACATCGATAAGTCCAGCCATTGTGCCGAGTTCAAATTAAACCTACAGCATCTGTTCAAAACCTCTCTTAAACTCCAGACTGAAAATCTGTCCTTCAGTTCTGGGTATCTGAAGAACCATACACCCAACCGGAGTAAAAGAAAAGCAATCAGAGGAACTAATAAATAAATGAACGGATGAAAGTGTTCCTGCATGGTGTGGGTGCAGATCTTCCTCTTGAACATCAGACCACGCGTGTCTGAGTGTGCGTGTAGAAACGTCACACTGACCTACATATATTCCACAACACATGAAGCATAAAGACTGAAGGTGAAAGCCAAACATCTCAATCACTCTTCTCCAGATCAGATCACATGCAGAAATCCTCAGAACATCTGAGATGCTCCTCACTGTAGTGAGCAATAATGTCTGTGTCTTCTTGTTCGTCAACAGGAAGCTTTCCTGTAGCTGAGTGGTAAGAGCATAGCGTTAACAACGCCAAGGTCATGGGTTCGAACCCAGGGATTGCACACACTCAATGTATAGTATAATGCAATGTAAGTCGCTTTTATCCAAAGCGTCTGCCAAATGCGTAAATGATAAAGCAATCATCTCTTATTTTAATTATAACAAACCTCCAGCTTTCTATATATTGCAAATAACCGTGACTCTGTCAAAAGTAACTTTGGTGTGCAAACAACAGTTTATACAAAAGGACACTTTTATGAAACACAAAATCTCTTTAATATATCATTTGTTTTCTATTAGCAGCGATGAAACTACACTGAGAGCAAATGGACAAATGGAATTTCAGCGGAAAGACATTGTTGATACTTTACAACATGGATGGAACTCCATGAACTGTCTTTAGATATGAAAGTGCAGTTTCATTTTAGGTTCATTCAATGGAAATCCTGTTAAATGAATGCAACAGTCCAGCATTTAAATGTTGCATGCATTGATCCAGTTACGATGTCACGAGCGTTATAACTGAACTGCAACTGCATGTGTGCAAATGCATGTGTGCAAATGAAGCATGCGTCGTCTTACCTCCACAAAATAAAAACATGGCAGCAACGTCACGCTTTCTTTGATCATCTTCTCTTTAAGCCTTTCTCTTTCTTTCCTGTGGTTTAATTCTTATAATAACCTGTTGGGTCGTAAACGTCCACCGTGGTCCTGCAAACCAGACGTCTAGATCAGCCGCTTCATACTCCACAAGAAACGCACGCATACATGCATGCACGGTATCGTACTATCGTACTGCAGGCACAGAGTGTAAACCTTGCAAATGATTGGCAAGCGGGGATCTATTTGTGTCGCATCTTAATATGTTTGCTTTGAAATAAAAGGACAGAAAAAATATTGCCGGCAAGATGACATCAGGTTGTTTCATTATTTATTATAGAGACGGGCTTGTGTAGTGACGCGCATGCGCACACGTCGCAGATTCCTCCAGTCACTCGTGTCGGTCATTTACAGATGCTGTAATTGATTTAAAGAGGCGAATGTCATTTCCTAAATGGGATTCAAGACCGAAGATATTTATTGTCATCTGTAGTAAATTCTTATTTTGTCCTTTCCTTTCAGACACGTCAGGGTCGAAGGGCACTGTTACCTAGACAATACACATAACCATACACAAAAATGACAGACCAGGAAGAAAAATAAGAATAAGAAATAAAGAGATCTTTAAAGAGTCTTTCACTGAGAAGTTCTTTGGGGAACCAAAAACTATTCTTCTGTGGCATCGTAGAACCCTTTTAGAACCTTTACGATGCGCATGCGCGGAGCAGTGACAGCGCCACAGCGTGAGGCATTATTAACTGCTGGGTTAACTAGCTTGTAGACAAAACCAGTCTTACGAAAAGTTGTTTATTATACCTAAGAGAAGACACATCACTATTGCGATTGGCGGCTCCTTTCTATACCCTTATGCCAATATAATTGAACTGGTAAAGGTAGGACTCATTGCGTCACATCATACACACGCAACGCAAACCTGATGCGTTCATATTTCCGTCTGTAGCTACACAGAGAATACAGCAGCTCAGCGGCTCATGTCAACAATGGACATGGGCAGGATGTATCTCATTTAAATATGCATTAAATTAAACATTAGATTAATGCACATTTAATATGCATTAAATATGCATTATAAAAATATCTACTGCATAACAACAGTATAATACTGGAAGCATATGTTTTATGCATTAGTTTTCTTTAACTCAAAATTATCAAAATAATTTAAGCTATTTTAATTTTTTATAAGTTAGACGAGAGTCAACTACATTTTTGAGTAATTATGTACTATATTAATTTATGCAGAAACTAACGGCACTCTAAAGTCATGTTTTGATTTCTGGTGCTTGACAACATTTTTCCCTTCAAGAAATGATGCTAACATATACTGTCCTCGCTCTCTCGGTGGCTGTCAGACTGGCTAGCAACCACAACCTTGCAGGTTTTAATAATCTTTCCAGTTGAACTCACCATTTACAATTATGCCCTTGGCCAGACATAAAGCTTTGAGTAAATGAATGGAACAGATGAACATTTATAAACGTTACGTTATAGGCAACTGGGTAGGAACTCAATAGAGAAAACACTGATTATGTAAAACTTTCTGAGGAGTAAAGGTTAATTATATTTGACATCAAAATAAACTTGTTTTTAGAATTATTTCAATAGTTCTGCCACAGGAACAGTGTAAACAGACTTGACGGTGACGCATGGACTGAAGTTTTATTGATATAGCACTACGAGCTCAAGGATGTTTTAGGTAAACATCACTCTCTCCTGAAATGGAGGACCTTGGATCGTATCTTTTGTAAAAGAAATAAGAAAAAAAAAGAGTGCTCTTGTCAACGTGATAGAAAACATGAAATGTCTTATTGAAGTTTGGAAACTCGGAAGTATTTTTAAATCAGACTTTAGTGAAAGATGTTTAGAACATGCAGTGACTCATGCTCTAAAGTTTACTTTAAGAAAAGTATTTCTGTAAGTTCAATGCAACTCAATTAAACGCGCCGAAGAAGA
>JAZGTI010011772.1:0-16324 GCA_036877585.1 Botia kubotai | reverse complement strand
CCAAAGAACCATTCAGTCAAAGGTTCTTAAAAGAACCATTTCTTTCTTAGCCTTTTATTGTCAAAAGAACTTCTTGTGAAACAGAAAGGTTCTATGGATGTTATAGATACAGTCAGAAATGGTTCTTTTATGGCAATGCTGTGAGGAACCTTTTAAGAACTTTGATTGTTAAGAGTGTAAGTGGCTGTGCTGGATAAAGAGATCTGAACAGCATTCTGGGATATGTGTCATTCTGGGATGTGTGTCATTCTAGAAGATTCCGGGCAGCAGGCGGTAGGGCACTGCAGCAGTGTACCGCTTCCAGTCTTTACCGTACTTGTTACTACAGCGGTGCTCATCGCGTATGCAGCGATGTACCAACAGGATGGTCATGTAGATGATGTAGAAATAGGGCAACACGTGCTTGCCGCCACAGGCCATGCAGTACGCCAGCGAGCCCATCAGATCCCCTGTGTAGTTCATGTGCCGGGCCATCCCCCAGAACCCCGAGGTCATCAGCTTGCTTTTGTGAAGACCTCCATCAGCCGATCGGTAGGAACACTCAATGAATGTCGGCTTCTTACCCCAGATTTTACAGTTGCCGTCCAAGCGACGGAAAAGATCTTTCTGATGGTTCGTCACACGGAAGATGTAATATCCCAGCAGACCCAGTATGAGGACACCAGCAGCGTGAGGTGTGGACAGCTGGATGGGGTTGTAGACCAGATACAGACCCTACAGAGCAGGAGAAAAGAGAGGGGTGAAGAAAACCACAAGATCTGTAGAGTGAAGTATCTCTATAGAGTAAAGATCTATAGATCTTATTGATCTATAGAGTGTTTCCTACAGAACATTGTGTTTTGCAGTGAGAGGCATCAACACCGCCTACAAGTCATTTCTTCCTAAAACATTTCTGGGAGGGTAACGCAATAGAATGTTTTTGCAATATTACTTCACTTTTGCAATCTCTTGTCACGTACAACTGATGACAACTGAACCAGAATGAACCAGTTTTTGTCATGTTGCAATTCATCCCCATCACTAAACATCAGATGAAAAGACACTGATCAGATACACACCTGCAGAGTGTAAAGGAAAGGCAGCCAGACACAGTCTCCCCAGCCCAGATACCAGCCGAAGTGATCATGACAGATGTCTATAGTCTTGAGGTACCACGCTTCATTCCAGAAGAAATCCAACACATAAATGGCCTTAGAGAAATAAAAGATGGAATACATTTGAGCTTTCCTGTAGCTCAACTAGTGAAGTCATGCTTTACAGGTTAGTTACAGGTATGTACAAAATGTATAGCTTTAATGTTGCTTTAGTTAAGAGAATCTGCTAAATACTTAAATGTAAAAAAGGTGACAAACAATCCACCAGAATCATGCCGATAAGCAGATCTTTTAGTTGTGCTTACGAAATATACAATCATTTATCAGTAAAGGTGAAGTAAACGATTTCTGAGAATTGACACAAACAAACACACCCTCCCTTCACTGCTCCACCCTCAATATAATGAACAATCTAGGCAACACAGTTAAAACCTGGTGGACACGCCCCCTATTGCCGATTGGCTTAGGAGTGTTATAGTGTTGTGGTGATTGGTCCGATCCACTTTGTTTTTCTCTTATTTACACAGCCAGGACTATGTGCAAACAAAACAGACATCTAGCAAATATTCACCAAATTGTTTGTTTGGGTGTTGATTTTCAGAAATCACTTTGCAGATTTTCAGTTGGTTTACAGCACCACCTAGTGGCTGGATGACTCACTTGCAAAACGTTGACCAGGATCATGGAGTTTGTCACGTAACCGTACAGCTCCTGCTGTTTGGCAGCATACGACAGGTTGATAAGAGTCCAGGCTACAATACCCGGCCGTCCATTAAAGAAAAGCTTAAAGTCAAACCATTTCCCTATACGCGGGTTGAACTCAATGCCCATCATGTAGTTGTAGAAGATGTTGCCTGTAAATTTACTGCAACAGAGAAAAAACGGTTAATCAACTTTAATGCATATGACTGTATGTGATTCTATGAGTCATCGCATATATATTCTCACCAGTCCTCAGGATTGGTTGGAAACATATAAGCTTTGATAAAAGCAAAAGTGGAGACGATGTAGCCGAGGATGTTGGTGCACCACAACAACGGGATCCAGTTATCGATGAGGATGGTTGGAGAAAACCAGTGGAAGTATTGAGCATTGACCACCCACAAAACATGAGTTATAATCCAGCACTGCAGACCGTTGATCTCATACTTATTAATCAGACCTAAGACACACAAACACAATGTGACTGATCCAAATTGCACTTTATCTGAAGAAAAGTTGCTTGCTCTGCCACGCTTGCAACATGATGAGTGGTTGCCATGTGGTTGATTGTGTTTAGTTACAGGTTACTAGGGTGTTGCTAGATGGTTGCTAACTGGTCAGATCTTGGGCTTTGTTGTATACATTTATAATTTGAAAGGTATAATAAAAATGATATCATAATAATATGATCTATCTTAGCAAGCACTGCTGTCTGATCTAAATCTTTACCTGCTGGTGTTCGGGCTCCATCTTGAACTCCTCCCACGTAGCCCGGCAAGATCTTGTGCATGAAGTCTGGAATGCACATGTACAACACCACCTAGTGCAGAGAAAAGCTGCTCTTCAATCCACACCAAAACTACACCCATCATTCAGTGTGTGCTGCTGTAGCTCTCCTCACCTGAAAAGTGACCCAGCTGGCATAGATCCTGGCAGCAGCCCATGAGAAGGACGGGGAACGGTTCCAGATAGTCAGCAGGGTGGCATCACCATTGTACAGGTCCAGTAACGGGTGGGTGATGGAGCACTGGTACTGATCACACGCCATGATGAAGAAGAAGACGATGAAGGGCGCCAGACAGAGCAGCAGGACCACACCGGTCAGAGAGAACCAGTCCACCTCCCTGCAGAGAAGATCAAGAGAAGATGAAGATTTGTGACTGTGAGACATGTGAGGAGGTTATGAAAGATTCACTGAACTACAGGACACTGAACCTAAATTGATCCATTTACTACCCTTACAAAAACAGCAGTTTAATCAAGTGTGCTATTAATAGACTTGTTTTAAACTAAAAATAAGAAAGTATACTTTCAGTCTTCTTTCTGTGTACTTCTCAGAAAAACGTAGTTGTAATCCTGTTGTGTAGTCAAAGTTTACAACTGTTACACTTAAAGTATACTTTAAAAGACCAACTGGGCCAATTTAGTCCCAAGTAGTACTGAAATACAAGTATACTAGTACACTACTTAGCTTATACTTAACTGACCTTGAAGTGTATTTGTTTATCTCAAGGTCATTTAAATATATTCATACAAAACATTCATATATGATTGATTAATGTATGACAAGCTAAAACTACTTTACTGCTGTGTTTTATACATTCTGCATATTCTCTTATGGGGACTAGAACACACATGTAGTATCTGTATAGACTGAGTACAGCAGAATCTCACCAGGCTCGTCCCCACTGTACCGGCTCTTTCACTGGCTTTGTGGCACCAGTCTCTGCTCCATTGGAACTGGCCTTATGGCGCTTTCTTACGGTGCTGTCTGTAGGCATGACTGTCTGCTGGAGAGATTCAGAGAGAAGAGAAAGACAGAGTGAGACTGAAGGACAGAAAGATCCTCTGAGAGGAACCTGTCTCTCGGGCAAACAAGTGTAAAGGGAGAACAAAGTACACAGAAGAGAACACAGATAACACAGCTGATAATAAGCGTTACACATATTAAATATGATTAGCAAATGAACGTTTCTAGAACTATCAAAATAACATTTGTAACGTTTTTGTTACTTAACGCAAACGTTAGAGAAACATTCCTACAAGCACTGTTGTAGAACTGTTGGCTGCTTTAAGTGTTACACCAAAATATATACCAGGTTGCTCAGTCATTGCTCCAAATCTGCAATAAACCGCTTTTTAAAGTGAAACTCGACTCCAATCCCTCGAGTACTTCACACAAGTGTAAGATTATAGTCATATCAATGTCTTAATCCCGTGTGACGACTGTATTGAGCAGGAAAATCCAGCAGTGCACAGTCACTAACTTTTCTTTGAAAGCGGCTCGTGTTACATAAAGGCGCTGGTCTGAAGTCTACCGCGTAAACGTCGCAGAATAACAGCGAGAACAAACGTGTGCATGCAGTGATCGTGAAAACACTCTCACGTCACCTAGAGATCCATTACAAACGTTACATAACTGTTATATTCTGATGATAAACCTGCATTAGTGTTCAGAGACGCGCAACCTGATATTTAACAGGCTGCACATGCAATACATATTTCTTGCATGCATGCGAATATAATGAAGAGTACATAATTATATTGTTATTCATAGCAAAGTACAGATGAATCTAAATTTATAAAAGCAATCGTATCTGTTAAATAGACAAATATAATAATGACTTACAATTATATGGGTGATGCTGCGCCACTTGTCACGCTGCCCAGATGTTCAGTGACGTAACGAGCAAAGAGGAGTCTCTAGCCACATTCTAGCTCCGCCCACGACACATGTAATCACTTTAGATCCAATCAGTGAAGGGCGAGAAACATTCTCTTGTCAGTGATTGGACAACCGAGACCTGAAGCCATAAGCGCCTGATGCGCTCAGCCAGGAGAGCTCTGTTGTGTAATCAAGAGCATCCATGCGCACCACGATTGCGCAGTAACGCTGGATAATTATTTGATATTCAGGAAAAAATAAAATATTCACAAATTAAAATGATTGCAAAAGTATAAAAAGTCGTTTGTACGAAGCTGTTCGAAAAGGCAAGTATATGGCTTATTAAAGACACATAAAAAGTTTATGTTTTATTTGGCTAAAACAAGCAAACCAACAAACAAAAACATAGAAACATTCATGACAAAAATAAATGTCATAAATAAAATAAGACCGAATAAAAACAATAGAACGAGCAAACGAATGGATCCGCGCAGCTAACACAAGGGTTGCGGGTTTAATCTAAATCAGGGGTGATCGAGAAATTGAATTTTTCTAACACTGTCTTTACTATTGACTGTCATTGTAATTATTATACTGTAAATCAAGGTCACTTAAATGCCAAGGTTACAAATTATTCCTCGCTCGCTGACTTTTATTTTGAAGTAGTTATTAAACTTTAAAGACCGGAAAAGCAAAACTACATAAAAAACTACATAAAGGTTTAGTGGTTGCACGCTTATTGTCAAGTGCAGAGATTAATTTTTTACAGTTTAAAAATTGGCAGCTGTGTACAATGGGTCGCAAGGTTACATTAGCGACTTGCTCCCTGAATCAGTGGGCGCTGGATTTTAAGGGCAACCTGACCAGAATCCTTCAAAGTAAGTTTTGATAACTTGTAGTCTGTGCAGGAGTTTGTACTAATGCTTGCGGTCTTAAAGTTACCTCGCCCTCATTTGTAGATCGACTTTATTTCCCGAACAGGTATTGAGATAGCCAAGCTAAAAGGAGCAAAATACAGACTGGGACCAGAGCTGGAGATCTGGTAATACTGTATTCCTAAACACACTGTCCGTGGATATTAAAGAAGAAAACTGAAGCATTTCATGGCATTTGAGTGTATTGATAGGAAACATCTTATATACTCATTTACACAAAGCGATATGCAATGCAAGAAAACCAAAACAACCATTTTACTAAGTTATTTAAAACGATAATTTACTGAATCCTGAGTGAGTGTTTCACAAAAGTTAATGCAACAACAAGTAGATGATTCATTTAAATCAGTTCTGCCGTCAAGAGATAGCATGTTTGTAGCATTGTTTTTTCTAGTTTAGTTTTTCTAGTTCCTTAATTTAATTTAAAAGTGTTTTCTGACATAAAAACACATTTCACAGGTTTATATATGTAGTAACTGATGTGTTTTGTGGATTAGTGGATATGGCTGTGCGGATCATTTCTACGAGTCGGACACCCTGCTGCACTGTTTCCAGGTTCTGAAGTCCCTCCTGGAATCTCCAGTGACAGAAGACATCATCTGTGATGTGGGAATGTGGGTGATGGGGGTCTACAGTGGCTTTACATTACGTTCACAAACACTACTGTGTAGTAGTCTAATAAGACAGATGTGCCAGTCCAGTGTTTTATATATATCGTAAAGATTGTCTAATGCAGTAAACAGTTTGTTTTTATAAATGTAGTTTGAAATGTATGTAAAGCATTCAAATCAATGTGCTGTTTTACAGGCCTGTCATGCATCATAATGTTCGATATAACTGCAGAGTCATTTTCCTCAACAAGTAAGATTCAGTTACAGTGTGGCAATATCAATTTACATGATTGTATAACGTCATCAGATCAATGATATAATATTAAATTCATGTCTGACTCCATCTCAGAAAGATTCTGTTGATTCGTCCTAAAATGCTTTTGGCAAATTATGGCAACAACAGAGAATTTCGATGGTTTTCACCGTGGAGTCAACCCAGGTAAGTGTATTTGTAATGAGTTTAACTGTGAGGAATTTATAATGATATATGCAGTAAATGATTAGCGTGTGCAGAATGAATCAGGACGATCACAAGTAACATTGATGGAACTTTATTTCTCTACAGACACATTGAGGAGTATTTTTTACCAAGAATGATTCAGGATGTGACCGGACAGGTGAAGTATTACCAGCTCAACCAGCTGTAGCAAAAAAAATTCATAAGCATACAAATCAACCAAATATTTCACAATAATGACAGTCCTTATATATACATATACATTTATAACACAGTCGTAAACAACATTTTTGTATTTTTAATGTCAACTCCTATGATCTTCTCATTGGTAGGCCACAGTACCATTTGGAGATGGTGTGCTGTCCACCAAGGACACCTGCATAGGGAGTGAGATTTGTGCTGAGCTGTGGAACCCCAGGAGGTATTGCTCACAAAGAGCACGTCTCTGTTGCTTAATTAATGACACATACTGTACATTTAGAATTATTTATACTGGGTTTGTTTACATTCCTGTTTCTTAACCCTGCATGTTAAACAGCTGCAGTGAGAAATCAGATAGTTTCATGTAGTTTTGACCTATAGTTTTATTCTAGATTTCAAAAGATCTTTTAACTTCCCTTCTTGTCTTTCTTTAGTCCACATGTTGACATGGGTCTGGATGGTGTTGAGATCTTTACTAATTCATCTGCAAGTTACCATGAGCTACGCAAGGCTGACCACAGGGTGAACTTGGTGAAATCGGCCACCAGTAAGGTAAATCTAGTGAGCATGCATTAAGTGTGTATGGTACGAATGTTTGATTGACAGGAACTGGATTTTAAGCAACACTTTTATAGAGACAATAATGAGTCTTACAAGATGTCACCTGCAGCTTTCAGCTAAGTTTGTTTGTTTCAGAGTGGAGGGATCTATCTGTTTGCCAATCAGAAGGGTTGTGATGGAGACCGTCTGTACTATGATGGCTGTGCTATGATTTCTATTAATGGAGATGTGGTGACCCGGGGAGCTCAGTTCTCTCTGCAGGACGTGGTACGAGCCCATTCTAGAATAATAAATCAGTTCAAATCAAATGCATTTATATAGCACTTTACACTGTTGCATTGTTGCAAAGCAGCTTTACAAATGAAAAACAGAAAGGTAAATTATAGAATGTATATAATGTATAGAACACTGATAGAATACATGGTATTGTTCTCATAAGATGTATACTAGTAATACTAATTAGCGATACTAAGATTGTAATTGGTTTATGAATATAAAGATGATTGAACTGATAATAATTGCATCACATTTAACACCTGTCATTGCACCTGAGGGATGTGAGAGGCTGATGTATCCAGACAGCCTAAAACAGTGTTGATCTTCTGTGACACTGTAGACTGACAGTGTGAGGATTGTTTTCTGCTGCAGGAGGTGGTCACAGCCACGCTTGATCTGGAGGAGGTCCGCAGCTATCGTGGGGAGAGGTGTCACCCGCACATGGTGAGAAACGCTGGACATCATAGAAACATTTAAAGCAGCATAACATGTCTTAAATAGTCTTTCTACACAGGAGTACGAACACAAAACCTATCCGAGGATTAAAGCAGACTTCTCACTGTCCAGCAGTGAGGATGTGTGTCTACCTACACTGCAGCCTGTGCACTGGACCTTCCACACTCCAGAAGAAGAGATCAGGTGACTGCTTCCACTTTAGTTACTGTAGTACACTTTAATTATAACTCTGGCATACACCAGTGTACTGTATGTGTTGCTTTACTCATTCATTTGCTGTTTGTTGACACGGATGTGTTGTGCGCCCTCTAGTGGAGCTGTGCAGATAGCGTCATCAAAACCCTTTAAACTATAAACACACGATGTATAGGAGTTGATGCTTTTTTCTCTCTTTTGGAAATAAACATAATCTGTCCAAAAAGCCATTTACAGTAAAGTCACGGATGCGTTTGTAATGGAGGTCGGCTGTGCAGTGTTTAAACCTTACTGTCGATCTCCAGAGGTGCTCTAGTGATACTAGAGGTCATGACCTTTAGCCTCCTTGTTAGAGTGCTAAACTCACATGCTGGACCGAATGCCGGTTCGAGCCCCGCTTGGAGTGGGTGCGAGCAGTGCTGGTTACACAGTGTTTACTTTTTGGTGTTGTGATGGTGATTAATGCAGTTTTGGTCTTTTGATAACATGTTTTTGTGTTTTTTAGTCTCGGTCCTGCCTGTTGGTTATGGGACTACTTAAGGAGAAGTGGACAGGTGTGTGTTTTTTATTCTTTATACATTATTTTGTTTTTACTCTGACATATTTTGGCTTATTTATGTTGGATTAGCATGTTACGCTGAAGATATGTGATTAAACTTCTGGATGTCTGAACATATCAAGATTATATTCCACTCCAGAATCAAAGTAAAAGCTAATACATTAACCTAAATGATTCTATGTTAGGTTTGTTAAGTTGAATAAAATATACGTCCCGGGAATGTTTTTAACATAACCTACAGCATATAAATGAATACTTAAGCTGTTCTTTTCAGGCTGGCTTCCTTCTTCCTCTCAGTGGAGGTGTGGACAGTTCGTCCAGCGCTTGTATCGTGTTCTCCATGTGTGTGCAGATCTGTGGAGCTGTGAGAGACGGCAGTAAGACCAACACACGCTGCTTTTCAGAACATAAGAAACACTCAGGGTTTAATGTATTCATCCCTGACAAATCAGCCAATCCCTGTTAGATTCTCAGGTGCTGGAGGATGTGCAGCGAGTGGTTAATGACCCGTCCTACAGACCAGATGACCCGCGTGAGTTGTGCGGTCGTCTCTTTACTACATGCTACATGGCTAGTGAAAACTCCTCAGAGGACACGCGCGGCAGAGCCAGAGATCTCGCTGCTCAGATCGGCAGGCAAGTGGATGCCACACAGCAGATCTGACTGATACACGTGTTTGCTTATTGTGTTGTATACACACCAGTAGTACAGAAAATAATCGTTGTGCACTGAATATGGTGTTGTAATAATTTTATTTCTTCTTTCAGCAATCACCTAAATATCAATATTGACATGGCAGTGAAAGGCATGCTGGGAGTCTTCTCCATGGTAACCGGGAAGTGGCCTCAGTTTCGTGTTAATGGAGGAAGTGCCAGAGAGAACTTAGCACTGCAGAATGTTCAGGTCAAGTTAACAATTTAAGTTTGAGTCAAATTAAAGTAAAATATGTACTTTTTAAGCATTTACTGCAAAAACGGTAACATTTGTTTAGCCAATTGTAGTTTATTGACGCCTGTTAAAGTCAGTTCTGATAAAAAAACAATTAGCAAAAGGTTACTCATTACTACTCATTAGTTCACTCGTTACTACTCAAGACTACTCGTTTAGTTTCATGCAATATCATTTCATGAATGTTTAAAGAATCAGAATATTAACTTTGCTGGAGTTTCTTGTGGTTGCAGTGAAATTCTATCGCTGTCGTTAATCTATTGTTTTATGACCTACTGTATGACATCACAGATGCTGCGAGGTGTTGCTGAAGCGCTGACTTTATTAACACGCAGTTTGCTGGCATTGTAACACAACTACCACAGTTTTCACAGTAACGCGCTGCAGTTAGACACTTTAAGCCTCAAACTGCCGCGTGCACTAGCTGAGTCGAGTATTACCTTTGCTGTTTCACAACACTGCTGTTTTCCAGAACATGCTGTGTGCTTCACATTTAGATGTGTGAATAAAGTTGCACATTTATGAATGTGATGATACAGCTTGTCTGAACGGAATGTAATGCATTCTTAATTTAAGCATTGATTATGAAGTATGCTGTTAATTACATGGTACGCCAGAGTAATATAAAGAATACCACAGTACAACCACAGTTTACTTCCAAAAGACTATTGCTTTAGAACATTATACATTGTAGAAGTATTTCACACCTGCAGATGTATTGCTGTTTTATGTGTGATGTATGTGCCGTTTCTCCTCACCACAGGCTCGTATAAGGATGGTTTTGGCCTATCTCTTTGCTCAGCTCTGCCTGTGGGCTCAGGGAAAACCTGGCGGTTTATTAGTTCTTGGTTCAGCGAATGTAGATGAAAGGTTTGCCATGAATGTAGTTTCATGTGTTTCTCTCTCTCTCAGTTTGAATCTGTCTAACAGCACCGTCTGTGTTCTCAGTTTAACGGGATACTTCACGAAGTATGACTGCTCCAGTGCTGATATTAACCCCATCGGGGGTGTCAGTAAGACGGATCTGAAGTGTTTCCTGCAGTACTGTGTGAAACACTTCCGCCTCACGGCCCTCACGAGGTGTGTCATCAACCTCAATGACACGTGATTCATTTAGAGGTTTATCTTCTGTAATCATTCAATCATCTTCATTTTTATTTAAAATTTTGACTTCAATTTTTATGTGGCGATATGTGAAAGAATGTTATGTGTTTCTTCAGTCTTGACTGAGGTTGTTAGGGTTCGGTTAGTCTGTCTAACGTCGTCTTTAGGGTTTCACTGAAGTAAGTTGTATAGGTTGGAACAGTATGAGGGTGAGTTCTTTGTTCTGGGTGAACAGTGAGTCAGGAACAGCAGTGTGCTTTGTCTTGTGTGCAGCATCTTGGAAGCTCCACCTACTGCAGAACTTGAGCCGCTGACTGATGGAAAGGTGGTCCAGACTGATGAGGTAAAGTCCTCACAAGACTCCAGCCTCATCTACAATTACCAAACAAACTTCTCCAGGAAGGGGGCATGCAAAATGAACTAATAAGTGTACTTATAAAGCATATTTAGTGTTTGACAGTCGTGATGTATAAGCATTACTGACATGGTCTATCTGAAACCAATTGGTCTTAAGAGTAGGCAACAATGACATCTAAACAGTGTGCTAAACTCAATGTTTAGCCCAAAACACTTTTAAAGCTGTGTTAAAGTTGTTAAAGATGTCTCATAAACCATCACAACATTTCCTCTGTCTTTATTATACCTCATGCATGCAGACAAATGCTTATACAGCCCTGAGTCCTTTGCACGTGCCTCTGTGCCCCTGACAGGCTGACATGGGCATGACATACTCAGAGCTCTCAGTGATTGGCAGACTTAGAAAGATCTCCAAGTGTGGACCGTACAGCATGTTCTGCAAGCTCATCCACTTATGGAAAGAGACCTTTACTCCTTCTCAGGTCAATTGTGCTCTCTGACTCTGTTGCATTGTAGATTGCAATAGTTGTATTAAGATTGCCAGCATAACACAAGTACTTGTCAATATTATTTCAGGATCAGTGGGAACGGAGCTGAAAGTCTCTTTGTTTGGGTGTTTCAGGTGGCTGCTAAAGTCAAACACTTTTTTCGGATGTACTCAATCAACAGACATAAGATGACAACGGTCACACCCTCTTATCATGCCGAAAACTACAGCCCAGATGATAATCGCTTTGACCTGCGACCTTTCCTGTACAACACACGATGGGATTGGCAGTTCGGCTGCATCGATGATGAGGTCAGCGTTTCTACTGGCCAATTACACAATCCCACCGCCTGAGGATGGAAACATATCAAATCTTGTGTTTTTCTTCTGTAGGTGGCTGTGATTGAGGGACACGACAGCTAAAACTCTTATCAGATCTTCACTATTGATCATTGGTCCAAAGATTTGACTCGTTCACTGATATGATAGTCCACATTTGGCAGTTCTTAACACTACTTTCATTAAACTGGCTCCTATGACGTGTAGATACACGTTATCAAATTTTAATTCTTGTTTGGGTTTTTTGTTAAATTGAAAATCCTAAATAATACCTTCACCCTGCAGTTCAAACAATCATGCGTTTTATTGATATATAATGTGAATAATAGATATGATAAGTGTTGTATAAAATTACAGTGAAACGTTGATAAAGATAGTGTCTGATATCCGTTGTCATTGTAACCTGATATTAATTCACAATGGAAAACGTGCTTAGATCAGCTCTGAGCTGCTGTTGAGAACGTCCACACTAAACGCTTCATGGTTTTCCTCCAAGCAGACAGATATGAGTTAAAATATTCAACATTTATGAATTCGTTTATTCATTTTAGTGACCAAAAACCCGATCAACATCTTGAGGTTGAAGCACTGGAGACAGAAATGATGAGGACGGATGTGGAGGAGTCTTGAGGTTTGAGCATCGACTTCCTCGTGCAGTATGTGTGAAACGCTCTGAACATCAGCGGCTACACCCGACTATCTACCCGATCTACACCCGACTATCTACCCGATCTACACCCGAATCTAACGTTTCATTGTTCTGCGATAAACCCGTATTAATAGTGTTCAAGAGGTCGCTGACAAAATCCAGCTCTTGCGCAATCGTGGTCCTGCTCCGATTATGACGCAAATAAATAAATATACTATAAACAGTTATTTACATATACTATACTACTATACTATAAACAGCACAATCTGAATTCGTCGTGTGCATTTCCCTTTACAAAATACAAATACAACAGCGGTGGATGCGAAACGAAACGAACTGCAGAAATGTGCAGACTAACTACGACTCGTTGAGTCGTTGCTGTGAATCAATTCTTTGTAATGGTTCAGTAAAGGAGCCATTAACACACTGGTTCAAAGCCTAAAGTTAATATAGAGCAACAGCGGGTGTAGCTAAATGTATTACACCACATCCAAAGTAAATTGTTAAAGGGACTTTTATGAGCGTTGACTCCAAAGAAACGGTGAATCGTTCAAACGAATCGGATCTCTCAATGGTTGCGCTGAAACATGAGAACAGAAAGTTGTGTGTGAACGAATAGAGGACATGGGAGGAGTTGACATCTCATATAAACAGCTCAGCAACTGTTGTCCTTCCCCAAATGTTACGATTCATATCAAATCTGAACAGGAAGGAATGAAACCAGGCGCGTCTCCGCTGTGTGTACAGTCGCTGTATGTACAAGCATGGACAGATAGACGCTCGTTTAGGTTTGTTCCTCTTCACCCTTAAACCCCTCGGACGGGATTTTTGTGAACTTTTGGAGACTTGTGTAGAGTCTCTTGATGGAGGACGAGCCGCTGCTGACGGGCAGTATTAACCGGGCTTCAGCTGACTACGGCTCTAGTAATAGTCATGAAGACTCGCCACCATCTGGAGAACATTCAGAGTCTGATGACTCGAGTCGCACCGGAGAAGGTACAGTCTGTTTTCAGCAAACACACTGACCTGACACATACACACTGACACATACACACGGACCCTTACAAGTCCATACACACTGACACATACACACACGGACCCTTACAAGTCCATACACACTGACACATACACACGGACCCTTACAAGTCCATACACACTGACACATACACACGGACCCTTACAAGTCCATACACACGGACCCTTACAAGTCCATACACACTGCTATGATACGTCTTGTAGTTTATTTCTGTTTTCTGCGTAGATCGTCCTTCGATATTATTAGTTATGTTCTAGTATTATGTTACATTGTTATTAGTAGTGTAGTTTTATCATTAGTTTTATTGTAATTCTTATGAATATTATTTCTAAGTTTTAGAGTTTACATTAAACTTTGTATTGTATATTGCATAATATTTATATTGGCGTAATAAGTCTGAAAACTGGTTGATGACTCAGTGTGAGCAGTAGCTACTGTTAAACAGTATTGCGCAAAGGTTGTGGGATCGATTCCCAGGGAACACATGTACTGATAAATGTATATCTTCAAAGCACCGTAAGTCACTTTGGATAGAAGTGTCTGTCAAATGCACAAATGTAATATGCTGTCATAAACTGTCTCCATTGTGCTTTATGTCTTCTGTGCTGTAAGACTGATGTCATATCATTCCTGTGTTTGCCTTCTCTGTACTGTCACGCAAACACGCCTTTGTCTCTTATAAATCCAGTTACAGTGCAGAGCTCTGACTATGTTTCTGTTGCTTTGTTACATGTGTATGCATCAAAAAACAAACAGAGATAAACTAAAGGAAAAGTCACATGGTGAGATATACAGCAGTGTCACAAGCATGTAAAGTCAGTTTTGACTCAATGTTTTTGGTATGTTGTTGTAACATTTCTGTTAATATTAGACAAATACTGTATTCCACGTTTTAAGTGAAAGTGTCGGAATTGGATTCTTTGTGAGAAACAGAAACCATAAACAGACTGAATCTGGATCTGATCAGACTTGTTTTATGTCAGTCTAGATGTTAGGATGACTCATTTTCCTCCATCATTGTTCACATGTTGTTTGGGTCTGTTATGTTGGTCTGAAGGTTTTTTTGTACTGTTCCACTGAGCTCGGTCACTCAGTGTTTTGGATTTGCTGGCTCATATCCTGTGGAGAAACTCAGGTTTGGCAGGAACTCCTGAAGGTCATGTGACACTTATAACTGTGGCGCTTTTAATGCTTAGGTCTTCGTCTGCTCATTGGTTATATCTCTCAAACACTGGCTGCTTACAGGGTGAAATGTTGCTGATAGATTACAGGTAGTCATAGAATGACCCAGTAACTTTTGACCCACATATTGTTGCAGTTATCAGTTTATTGCCTGAATTATGTTTTTGGGGTAAAATGTCAGAGAGAGAGCTCTTATTTCTAGACATACCGTATGTTTACTATGCGGCATGGAATATTTAGGGATTTCCAAAACTGCTTTAAGTTTCCAGATAATACAAATTTAACAGTTATGTGTATTATGTGTTTCCTCCTTTGAAAAGATGCAGAGCTCTACATTCAGCAGGCAGTTGTGTTTATTGAAGATGCAATTCAGGTAAAAAATGTATTGTGTCAAAGATGAATATTTATTTATATTTATTGCTGTTCTGTTAATTGATATTAACATCTGTTAATTGTTAATTAATCTGTTAATCTCCCACAGTATCGATCGATCAATCACAGGGTTGATCCTGGATCTTTACGCCTGTATAGATGTTATTACTCCAGTATATGTCAGTGGTAAGCAAACAGAAATACACTCACAATAATGCACTGAATTCTTCCATGCAGACATGTTTTATATGAGGAGTAAACTTGCCCAAATTAGACATTTAGTAGACATTGAATCTACTCTATTCCAGACAGATAAACTTGTAATTATGTATTACCAGCATCATTTCTCTGGGTGGGATGTAAACATTTGGTTTAATTCTATTTGTTAGGTGAATATTACAGTATGTTTGTAATATTACAGGTTTGTTGGCTTTACCTGATAACAGCTGTTAGAGGTTTAAACAGACTGGATTAAAACACAGACAGGATTAGTGAGTGATTCTGTGGCTAATCTCATGTTAAATCTTGTAGCTTTCAAAAGAGTGTGAATTGTAATGTTTATTCCAGTGCAGTGCTGTGCCCAGCTGTATGTGCCTCACTGTAAATGACATTTGTTTCTTTTAACAAACTGAGGATTTAAGTTTTTGTCTGTTATTGTCAAATTCAGTTACTGTGAACACAGGGGAACGTGTGATACAGTATATGAACAAATTTTTGAACAGCTTTTCTCAGAACTAACTTTATTTTTCACACAGAATAACCACATGTCATTTTTTAACTATGATCTCTTTTCTTCATCAATTGTACTCATCTATTCATGTGTCATTTTAAACACGACAAACTACCTCGTAAATGTGTGTACTGTACGTACAGTGTTTACAATAAATGCCATTTGGTTTGATTTCTTTTATTTAGTATAACAGTTTTATTAACCCTTCCTGTATTTAATTATGTGTAATTATACATATAAAGGTAAAATGAAATGCACTGTTTTGTCATATGAACAGCATGCATACATGTTTAGGTTACACATTCTGTTATGGGGTCACAGTTTGCTGTAGATGGAGTCAGAACATTCCTGTTATTATAATGACATTCAGTCTGTAGCTGCTTGTGTTATTGAACACCTGTAGACACA
>JAZGTI010011771.1:0-16324 GCA_036877585.1 Botia kubotai | reverse complement strand
GCATCGACTCTAAGCATGGCTCCACAGGCACAGAGCTGCGCCTGGACACGTGTCTGAAAGAGGGCGCAGAGAGGACATGGGCTCATGAGCAGGTAAAGCTCCTTCTCTTCTCATCTTCTTCTCTCACACTAATGTCAAACATTAGTGGTCCAACAGAGCAGATGGTCTACAGCACACAAAAAGTTTGGACTCCTCCCACATTTCTCATATTTGTATCACATATTTGTGAAATGAAATGGCTTGAAAACTAACTACCAGTGTAGTTTCTCAAATAATGATTATTATGATTGTTGTGACTGATATTTTTCTGACATAATACCCAAACATCAGATCTTTGAAACTGAATGTACTGCTGTTCCCTGTGGTGGTTAGATTTTCACATTCGGCTGGAGGGAGGACATCAGGCCTGGAGATCCCTTGCACACCAGAAAATTCTGCTTTGATGCCATTAGTCAGAACAGCCCCATCACCCTGTATGACTGTCACGGCATGAAGGGCAATCAGCACTGGAGCTACAGGAAGGTAACGTTGGAATATTTACATTTAGGCATTTAGCAGATATTAAAAGCTTAGTTTGTATATTCATTTGTAGCCTCAAACTGTTTAATGTCTTTAAATTTAAAAGGTTTTAGGGTGAAAAATATGAACCCACTCAAGTGTGTCCCATTTATGGACTGGTAGCATTCTTGCATATTTATCATCAGCTTAAAATACAGCGACAAATATGTTAAGGTTTCAAATTGCTTCATACCACTTTCATATATACCATCTCTAAGGAAAAATCAAAGAACCGCACGTCTCCTTTCTCACTCCCTCTCTGCGTCCCCCCTCGAGAGGGCAATAAAGTTTATCTTACTGAAGCAACATAGCAGTGCTAGGGCTCGTTCCGGAAGCCGCTGTGGATTAATGCGCACCACTCAGTGGCCGTCAGAAATGATAGACCCTAATATGGAAGCATTGTTTTTCTAGCCCTCTAGCAAGCTCCTGTGTGCCTGAACTGAGATATCCCCTCTCACGCAAGAGCTTCAAGGCACCAAGCAAAGAAATCTCCGTCATTGTAGGATAGGTCAATGATGCGCTATACAGAGAAGAAATATACAGTTGAAAGGAAGAGGTGGTACCTGGCAATGGAGCCGCCTGAGGCGCATAGAACAGTAAATCAACCCAGGGGAGAGCAGCACAGAACTGTAGCCGAAAGCCCGAAGGCATGTCCCTCCTCTGCTCAGCCTGATCGCTCCCTGAGGGACGCTCCTCTATTTTTCACCCGCTCTGTTTGGCATACTCAGTAGTTTCTAGCACAAAATATACACGCCCTGTGCACCGTGGAACAAACTGCCAAGCGGAGAGACTATCTTTGTTGTCTTCGCTTCCCTCTTGTGCAAAGGTTTTTGATAGGTGATTGATCACAAAGCATCAACCCTTTTACTTGTGCTTACCTTTCACCTCCCTCTGTCTCTCTGTCTTTCTCTCTCTCTCTTTACCACTACATGCACTCTCACCAGCATGCTGCTTCGATTTCTCACTTTTCACTTCCGAACTCAAGCCATGAAATGAAGTCAGCTTTTCTGATTAAGCAGAAGGGAACACATATTCTGTGCTGGGTTCTTCTGTTCCACCCCTGTAATCTGACTGACCACTGCTGGGGTCACGGTGACTGTTTTTGGCTTATTTATTTTTCTCTCTCTCTCTCTCTCTCTCTCTCTCTCTCTCTCTTCGTCTTGCTGCAGGATAAGTCTTTGTACCACCTGGTGAGCAGCGGCTGCATGGACTGTAGCCCAGGCGATAAGCGGATTTTCATGAACAAGTGCGACCCGCAGTCCGAAACACAGCAGTGGATCTTCCAGAGAGTCAACGCCACCATTTTATACAAATTCAACAGTGCCACCAGCTCATAGGACCTGGAGTTGTGGTCAGCTGGCTCTCACACACATCTCCCACAATCCTTAGCGTGGGGTTGGATGTTCAGACTGTCTGACTGGGGGTTCCTCTCAAGGTTCTGCAGCAGACTGAGCAAGTGCAGGATATTCAGTGAGGGAACTAGAAACGGAGAGACACAACGCTAGTGGAAACACTTCCACGCGAAGCACCTTGCTGGTCAAGGAGATTATGCACAGCCCAGACTCTCTCCGTCTCTCTTGTGGGGTCTTGTTGGCCCTAGTTGCTTCCTATACGTTGAAAAACAGAGCAACTTTAGGACTTTAAAGGTGGAGTCCAATGAAGGAATGTTTGCATGGTGGGTTTGTACAAAACCAGAAACTGGAAAAAAGTTTGCTTTTTTGTATCACTATTTATTTTTTCTGGGATTGTTTTGACTGTATATTTATTTGTATTTATTTGGTGCCTTTCCACATTTAAGTTATGTGTATTGACGATGAGTTTTATTATCTCTTGTATCTGTCAAAACTTGAGGGTTGAGGCAGTGACCTAATTCGATGGGATATTTCACTTATTTTCAATGGAATCTATCTTGTTAAAGAGTTTCTCATCTATAAATAAAGCAGAAAAGGAGTTGATGTGTGTTTTTGCCTGAGTACTTTGTTCCTTGCACTGTAAATGTTATGCTAATGCCTCGTCTTTCCAAACATTCCAAAAGATGTGGTTTGGCTCCCTCTGGTGGTAAGTTATCCACAGTACAACTCTGATCACCATACTCTATTACATGTACATTCACTGAACCTTGAATCACTTCCATTTAATATTTTGATTGTTTTGGATTTTAATAATCCATTTTGTGAAAAAAAACATTGTCTGCATATAATTTAGCCTTATTACTTGTCTTTGTACTATACATGGATATTACAAATATAACAATTCTCCATGTTTAGAAGGAACTGGAGCAATGCAAGCTGAATGCTTATTTGATCATTTTAAATATTTACACAATCAGCCAAATGATTGGTTGTTTAAAGCACTGTATTGTACTGTAATGTTTAAAACCAAACATTACAGTACAATACTGTAATTTTTGGTTATCCACACAAAATGTTTGTGAGGTTTTTGATATTTATTTATTTGTTTATTTATTTAGTTATATAGTTAATTTACATAAGAATTTAGATAAGAAATATGATTTAAACTATCTTTTTGATGTGAAAGTGAAGGAAGACATTTTGGGCAGAAATTGTTTTTCCATTTAGAAATCAAGTTTTATGTTTTAAAGAAAAATATAAAGAATGTGCAGGTAAACTGTGCTACATTTGGTAATGTTTAAATTAACTGGTTATATTTAAACCAAAACATTATTTATGTGATTTATTATTCATTAATATAATTAAGTGTTGATATATCCTTTATAGAGAACCTTTAAGAAATCAATGTCTTTCTTGTGTTTGTAAGTGTAAGTGTAAATATAAGTCTGTTTGTCGGTATTCTGGTTCTCAGTGTACATATGCAGAACTTGAGCTGTGTAATGCAATATGATCCATAGCATGGCTCTGTCATTAAGTACAGCAGATAAGCCTATCTTTCAGTTTCATTAGATTTAAAAATTTAGTTCGTGTTTGGTTTTCCGTGACCTTTAGTATGACAATAGCTTTAGCAAAATATGTAACTAAACAAACAATATGAATTATGAACTTATAATATTTGCATGCAAATATTCCTGTGATTTATATCAAGCTTAGAGGGCAGTGTTGCACACACATACCTGTTGTTAGTGAGAATCTCCCATAAACACACACATTCATACTTTTAAAATATTTGTTAAAAATACTTAAAATGTTCCTGAAGTTCCCAAATGGAGATTTTCTGATTTTGTTAACTTCCGCAGACAATTTGTTCTCAAACCAATTCAGAACTAACACTTTAGTGCCATATGCTTGGAAAGTTGGAAAGCTTGAAAAGTATAAATATTTTATATTTTAATTTATTACAAAATATTTACATATTATTTATTTTACATTTAAATTTTAAGTATGAAAAGAAAACGTTATACATATATTTATATTTATAGAGCACGGCCGTGTTTGACATTGCTATGTGGCACACACACGCAACCGATCCGCCCGCTGTCTTTGTAACACCCTTTTCTTGACCGATCAAAAACAGAACAGCGGGAGCTTAAATGAATACAGGTACAGAGGAGAGAGAGATAGGACGCGGTCATTGAAGCTGCCGTTATTTATTTTTGCGGGCTCTATGCAGGTACCTCTCTTTCTTTTCTTTTTACAACTTAATCTCCAAAATGGGGGTGAAAGTTAAATTTATCCATCGAAGGCTACTGGTCATCGGCACATTCCTGGGGCTGGTTTTGCTTTGGTCCTCCCTGACTCCGAAAGCCGACGACGATGATCCGTTCGTTGCTGGCCCGGTAAAGTATGGCTTTAATGACCGATCGCTGTCGTGATATTGTATGTTACTGTGTGTTTCTCTGTTGTATGCTGTGTTTTTATTAAATCCTGTGTTAGTATTCAGCACTGCGATTGGCATGATAACCGCTGCGGTTGTCATGGAGATGAGCAGCTAGATTCATTGACCGAATTATCGCACGCGCACGAAGTTTATATTTGTCACCCAAAGATGGTTTTCCATGAATAATGGGGTAGCAGTTAGAATAAAAGGCTAAGTATGAGTAAAATAAGTTATTATAAGTCAGCACACACTTTCTAGTCATTGATAGTGTATGTAGGCGACCGTACTAAATGACACGTAGCACACTTGACAGGCAGCCTGTGGTTTACTCTGTTTAACACTGTAATTTAAATCGCAGGTATCTTTTCCAGCAGTATTCAAGGTTACAGTTGCGTCGGCTCTTTCTGCACACCTGTTATAAATGTGTGTACAAAATGTTCTCATACACACATCTCGTTGTACTGCGTTTTAAATCAAGTTCTTGTGTCAATGTTTACTTGCAGAATGATATATATTGACTGTCTGTGTGTTCGCAAATAGTAAATAATATACTTAAGCAACTAGCAATTTCTGTTTGGCTTATAGGTGTTTCTTGTCATTATAGGCAGGAAGAGATGCAGGTAAACTTCTACAGCTCAACCCTCCGAATAATGACATGGCTGACCGGTTCAAGCCTGTCGTGCCTAGGCAACCTATGGAAGGAGTCGAAGTCGACCTGGAGTCCATTCGGCAGAAAGACGGTGACAGGCCGAACCCCAAATTCAAAGCTCAGAACCAGCAAAATGTGATCCAAAAGCAATACATCACTTTCAAGCCCCACACCAATGTGTATAGTGAACCCGTGTTGAAGATGGGGATGCTGGGTAGCTTTGAGCCTAAAGAACCAGAGCCTCAGGGAGTTCAGGGTGGACCAGGGGAGGGCAGCAAACCGTTCGTGTTGGGACCAGAGTACAAAGATGCAATCCAGGCCAGCATCAAGGAATTTGGCTTTAATATGGTAGCCAGCGACATGATCTCTCTAGACCGAACTGTCGGAGACTTGAGGCATGAGGAGTAAGTAAGGATGCAAGTCACTTTGGTTTGTGAATGTGAGCTTGTGTGAGTGGAGAATGAGGGTGTGGTAGTAATGAGGCTGTTGAGCAACTAAACCCGGATATTTTACATTGTTCCAAAACTGTATATTAGCAAATAATAAATAGGATCAGCTTCATGGCCATAATTCAGCCGCACAAATGTTGGCCACATTAACGTGATAACAGAATGCTAAGCATCTCTCTCTCATTCTCAACTCCACCCATGTTGGAAAAGCAGGATTATCTGACTGAGGCAGCTTTACTGATTCATGTAACTTAAAAGGGACTATAGCTGATTGCTAAAGGGTTCGACCTCACCTTTGACTGGGTCATTCAGTTTGGATAAAAGTCACAATGCCTCGAAGGGCAGGGCTCGCTCAATGGTGGCCACATGTCTCCTCTCTAAGGTTTTGGGAAGATAAGAAAGGCAGAATAGTGTTTACCCTTTTCAGATTTTAATGTAGAGGAATTACAGTTCTGTATGAGATTCCTATGTGGCTTGATATTGTTCAGTTAATGGGCTTAGAACTACAGCCATAAATGTTACAAATAATATTATATTTTAATTTGCAAAGTGAAATTGATCGAAACCTATTTGTTAGATGAGACTGTTGAGGTTTGTTTTGTATTCCATGTAAGCCTGTTAGTTACAGTGAGTGCTCAGGTGTAATATTTACTCTGGAACCGGTTTGCCCAACCTCCCTTAAGTTTTTATTTGGAAATCCGGCTCCCATAAGAAAATAATTGAAGAGCACTGTTGTAGGGTTTCTTTTATGACATACTTGTTGTATGTTAAAGTTAGTTTCGTAGTAGTTTTAATTATGACAGTAGATAGGAAGTTGGTAACTCGACAATATAATTAGACAATAGTGGATCAGTTTAATCAGTTGTAGTGTTATGGTGCTTTGGTTGTTGTTGTACCATTTACTTAAGACTGTCTATAGGGCTTCAGTATTTTAATTTAACTTGAGCAGTATGTTATTGGTTTAATATACGTTTACATTTAGGTCATTATATACTTGGATATTATATAATCTCATAAATATTTCGGCTACATAAAAATATAGCTGCAGTTGCAGGTAAATACAGCCAAATTTAAACACAAACCAAAAATTGTAAAATTGTATTTTATTGCTGCATGGTGCACACATACTCATACTCACTAAAACTCACCTTCACGGAAACAAACTCTTTTCTAATAGGGAATCAAGGCCAGGTTTAAAACAATGGAAAACTATGTTAAAGGTAAAAGTGTGCCACGTTTTTTATACCTTGACATTAAAAGTTTTGACAGTAAATGTTACTGTGAAAATAACACCATGTGTTAATCTTTGGTGGCTTTAAAGCCTTTGGTTAAAGTTTCATCTTGATCTGGTCAGGAATGACCCCACTGTAGCAGAGCTTTGTTGAGTTAAGACTGGTCATGTTGGTTAGCTGCTAAGCTATTAGTTAAACACTGTCATAGTATAGTTAACCTTTTTAAATATAGTAATTTAAATGAATAATATTAATATGTTTGGGTATTTATATCGGTGCATTTCCTTAAATTGTTTGTGATACCAACATTTAGTGTTTACACATTGGTTATTTTCTAGTAGATGTGTTTTACATAATAATCTTGTCATGCCTCACAAGATATGCACTCTGCAGGAAGATAAGGTGTAAGTCAGTCCTGCATGCTTTATTTAAGGGATAGGACCAGTTTTTCTTGAGGGCTTGCTGAAATAATAAACTTTGTTGAAGGTTTAGCATGTTTCCTTTTGTTTGTGTGGCTGTGTGTCAGTTAGGTCAGTTGTGGTTCACCTGTGACCCTCGTCAAGAACAGATAGGTAGATTGTTTATGTTATGTATTTTTGCAGTGCAGTGTGTAGTGTGAGAAATCTGCCCAGTTTTAATAGACTATCAAGATACTTTAGGATTTCTAGCATTTAGACAGTAGACCTCACTCGTGCAGGCTTGACAATGAACACACAGCAGCCTTTTTTTTATTTTTGTGAATGCATTGTAGTGCTTCAAAACTTAGTCTTCCCAGATAGTTATGTTTTGTATTATTGGTATGATAATAGCATAAAAATTGTATATATATCATACTCTGTATATAACTAATTATATATATATGTAATATATATATATATATATATATATATATATGATTTATCTCAAGATATGGAAACATGTTGCTCACACACTGAAGAAACATTGAAGTATGCAGCACTCGGATGTGATACGATTAAACATGGCACTTGACCTGAACAATTTGAGAACATTTGTTTCGAAGTATAGCTAATATCTAGCATTAACGTGGTGAGGTGGTCCACAGCATGAGTAGTGCAGCACACTCTGATCGCCAGCGAGATTAAACATCATTGGAGTGAGTTGCTCTTCCATTCCAGTGGCTTGTGCAGACTTTACACTTTCAGCACAGGAACATTGAAACCGAAATTTGATGATGAAACAGGCTAAACCACCAGAAAGAAAGATATTCACTAACAAGTTCTGTTTGCACTGTTTTAAAACATGATAGTTTTGCGCTGAGCCCTAAATAACCCACCTGGAATCTACAGACCAAACGAATGATTCTTCTGTTATATCATGACTTTGCATTTTCTTCAGGTTCTGAGTGTAAGCAGTCGTCTCATTGTATCTTTGTTCCTCTACGGTCTCTGTACTTTATGAGTGTGTGCTACCTCTATATTTTTGATAGCTCAACCTACTAAATCTAGCATCAAGCTTGTTCTTTACTGCCGGTCCTTACTTACTAGAACTACACAAATTTATGATTTAGTTTAGAGTTTTGAAAGAGAGTATGAGGAATTTCTTACCCCCATGCAGAGGAAACACTATGCAGACTTGCAGTTTCCTGTGGAAAATGGCTTCCCCAGGATTGAGGTGGATGGGAGTGTGTAATATGTTACTAATGCAATGTGTGTGTGTGTGTGTGTGTGTGTGTGTAAACGAGCACCTCAAGATAGACTGTAACCCTGTTTATCAGTAGCACAGACCTCACACACATATGAGAGTGTGCTTTATAAAAGTGTGTATTTTCCTTCAGGTGTAAATATTGGCATTATGATGAGAACCTCCTCACCTCCAGCGTGATCATCGTCTTCCACAATGAAGGCTGGTCCACCCTGATGAGGACGGTGCACAGCGTCATCAAAAGAACCCCTAAGAGATACCTGGCTGAGATCATCATGATTGATGACTTCAGTAACAAAGGTAGCATGAGTTTGTATCTCTTCATCAAACACTCTGTGGGCTCTGTGTTTCAGCTTGTTATCTTGTCCTGCTTAGCAAGTAAAAGTGATGATTATACCATTGATTGAGGTCGTCCAATAAACCTGCATATGAGGCAAAGTTGTGTTGATACAGACTCCTAAGAAGGCACAGATGAGTCTTAAATGTATTCAGCAGTTTAGAGTGACTGCTAACCAAGTGTGTCAACTTAACTACATTTAATGTGACAGTAACAGTTGTTTGTAACAGTGTAGATTCTCCAGTAACAGGATACTTCACCGTTGGTTTAAATGTTGTTATTTATTGCATATGCAGCTTTACAGAGAAAACCAAGTTTCAGATTAGCTTTCACAACACTGCTATTTACACAGTTACTGTACCCTCTGCGGTCCATTCACTACCAGACTTCCAACGGGTTTTTCATTGGCCCTCTGTCTTCTTAATATCCTTTTAATATTCTAACATTACCAGTACTTGTTTTGGACTGTCACTGTCTTTTCAACATTTTTCGCAGTGACTGGTTTTTCAGGTTTAAGGAAATGTTTTCAGTTTTCTGTTATCACTCTACAGAGAGCGTGTTGTGTACAGAGTCATTACCACAACCTGTAGGTGGTCTGGCTGAAGACTAACGCTGGGGCGGGTGGGCTGTTACTGAATAGAGATCATTACTCTTTTGAGAGATCATTCACAGGGGAGCTACGAATGAAAGCAGTTCTGCAGACTTGGCCAATGAGAATCGATAAAGGCTGTATAGAGTTCTCTGTTGATAGATTGTTTTTGAAGCTCATGGTTGTAAAGGTCAGTAAGACTTTGTTCATACAGTGTACATCCCTCATGTTGTATCACAGCAGTGCTGATCTTATGAGTACATGAGACAACAGTACTTCACACATCCATTTCTAAACATCGCTAAAAATCTGATGGGACCGTTCCAAAAATCCCCTGATTTTAAAGCACAACAATTAGACTAACTGAAAACAGCAAATAAATTGCCAAACAGCTCAAGAACATTTGTGTTTTCTGTAGTACGTCTTGGAAAGAGGCTGGAGCAATACATAAAACAATGGAACGGACTTGTCAAACTGTTCCGCAATGAGAAGAGAGAGGGTCTGATTCAGGCCAGGAGCATAGGGGCCCGCAAAGCCACTCTGGGACAGGTTTGGCCCCATAGTGTACTGTATACTGGTTCTATACAAATGCATGTGTTTGTTTGTCTCACGCTGTGATTCCGTCCTCAGGTGCTGATCTACCTGGATGCTCATTGTGAAGTTGGAGTGAACTGGTACGCCCCACTGGTGGCCCCCATTTCAAAAGACAGGTATGACTTGAGAGTTAGGCTGATTTTATGCCCACTGATAAAGACCTTGGTGGCATTTCTTTGCCTATGTTTAATTTAAAGATAGGACTGAATGTAGTGATGTGATTGGATAAATAGAATAATTCATTTTTTAAATGTCTCTTCATATGCTACTCGGGACTTTTGTATTTTTAATATTATGCTGTGTTAACATTGCAGAACGGTCTGTACTGTACCAATGATAGATTACATAGACGGCAATGATTATACTATAGAGCCCCAGCAGGGCGGGGATGAAGACGGCCTGGCGCGAGGTGCCTGGGACTGGAGCCTTCTGTGGAAAAGGGTCCCGCTGAGCAGCAGGGAGAAGGCCAAGAGAAAGCACAAGACCGAGCCTTATCGGTAAACCCGGCCTTCATCATAACATCGGTCTTTATCGTTAAACCCATTCTGTCTCTCTCCCGCACCCCCCTCCCTCTTCCATTGTGTGTGTGCCTGTTTGCTTGCGTGGACCTTCCCCCTGCCTCTCCTCCATCCTCTGTGTCTACGCTCAGAACAGTGTGCACAGTGCCACTGATAGACGACATTAACGGCAAGACATTCACCATTAAGCCCCAGTGGGGCGGGGACGAGGATGGCTTTGCAGGAGAAGCATGGGACTGGAGCGTGCTTTGGAAACGAGTACCTCTGAGTAGCAAGACGCGTATCTGTAATTTAGTGACTGAGCTGTCAGTCTGAGCTGATTAGAGACCACCACTGCCTGCATAAGCGCAAAGACCTGTACTGTGTGTTAAAAATGACTGTTGGTCTGCCTTAATCTTGATCAGCTCTTTTTATATGTGTACTTACTGCAAAATGCTTAAACTGCGTACTTATTGCTACAAAGGGTCATAAAACAATGAAGTGTATTTTTTTATACTTAATGTGCTATGGCTCTATTATGGCCCTTCTGGCTAAGTTGCTCAACAACTATTGGCTCGCAATCCTTGTTCCTGCCTCTCTTTGCATGTGGTCGTCTCCATTCTATTAACTAACAGCTCAGTCCCTGTCTTGGTATATGTGTACGCCAGTTTACATGAATTGAGTCATAACACTTGGAAAAGCATTGCACTCTTCTATAAAGTCTTCACAAGCTGATTTGTCAATAAAGGGACGCTGGCCGTTTAAAAGCATGGCACAACCTGCATGTCTGCATGCTGTTCCCTGCATCTCCATCCAGCTTTTTTGGTGTCTCTTTGTCTCCTGGTGCTGTAAAAATGTATGTGTGTAAAGCGTAAGGGGGGGATGCTGCTGACGGTTGAATTTGTATGTCAGGTCTCCTGCCATGGCTGGTGGGATCTTTGCAATAGAGAGAGATTTCCTCTTTGAACTGGGCCTCTATGATCCAGGCCTTCAGATATGGGGAGGAGAAAACTTTGAGATTTCATACAAGGTAAAACTGTTGTTTAAACTGGTAATGATCTTTTTTAATTAGTAATTTAATTAGATTTCTTTTACAAAAACTTACAAGGTGTTTTTTTGTTTCCAGGAGTTACATTTAGTCAATAATGAGGGAATGAAGTTAATGGTTTCAAAATTGATTGAATAGGGCAACGTATTTTGCCGTTAACTTGAGCTGTTTATTTGCGCATGTGCACTTTCTGAATCCTTGCCATGCTGTGTGTTCTCCGCAGATATGGCAGTGTGGTGGGCAGCTTCTGTTTGTGCCATGTTCACGGGTGGGGCACATCTACCGTCTGCAGGGCTGGCAGGGAAACCCACCCCCTGCTCATGTGGGCACCTCCCCCACACTGAAGGTCAGCTTGAACACATTTTATTCCATGATCACATTCGATGAGTTCACTGTTTTGCTCTATGAGTTTTCTGGAGAGGTGATGCACTTTAGATCCACTCTCTAACCTGTGCTCTCCTTATTGGCTGTGTATAGAACTATGTGCGGGTGGTGGAGGTGTGGTGGGATGAGTATAAGGACTATTTCTATGCCATCCGGCCAGAGACTCTCATGCTGGCCTATGGAGACATTAGCGCCTTGAAAAGGTTTAGAGAGGAACACCAATGCAAGAGCTTCAAGTGGTTCATGGAGGAGATTGCCTATGACATCCCCTTACACTATCCATTACCTCCAAAGAATGTAGACTGGGGAGAGGTACATATATCTAACCTGTTCTAAAATGCAGTTTATTAAAATAGTGGCATTCATCATTATTCTGTTGCATTCTCTTCCAATAGATCCGTGGATTTGAGACCAGCTATTGCATAGACAGCATGGGCCATACCAATAGTGGCAATGTGGAGATGGGGCCTTGCCATAGGATGGGTGGAAATCAGGTAAAGAGAAAAACTATTAGCAGTGTTTTGTTCCTATTACCATTTTTAAAACACTAGTTCATCATAATCTCATTTCATACACCTGTTCCTGCATTTGCTCCAGCTCTTTAGATTTAATGAAGCTAACCAGCTCCTGCAGTACGACCACTGCCTGACCAAGGGTGAAGACGGATCTGCTGTCATCATAACACACTGCAGTGGGAACGAGCATACAGAGTGGAGATATTTTAAGGTATGTTCATGCCTCTGAAAACAGCTTCGGTCGGATATCTACAAAATCACTGATTTTACCACAAGTCAACCGTTTTCATTTTGTCAGTGTTCAACAAAACATGTTGAAATAATTGCTGTTAGTCCGTAAATAATCGGAGGTTTACTTAAATAGGGCACAAATTAAACTTCATTCTTGTACTGTGCAGTTTCATTTCCCTGAGTATTTATAACACTCGAATTCTTCCAGGATCTGCATCGTTTCACACATATACCTACAGGAAAATGCTTGGATCGCTCTGATGTCTTGCACAAGGTTTATATAGCTGACTGTGACAACAGCAAGAGCTCCCAGAAGTGGGAGATGAACCATATTGTGGCTGTTTGAGAGCCAGGCTGTACCAGTTCAAATGCACTTCAAGGATAAAAACTGACTTTACCAGCATACACACGACTAATGGGGAAACATACAGTTTTAACCCTGAACTCATCAACTTATTTTCCTCTATTGAAGAAAATGTTTACATCGGTTTATCCTGTGTTTATTGCATGGGTTTTTTCTGTGGAATCTGTGTATTAGAGGGGTATGAACAGAATGTTCATTTCCTTGTTTCACAGAATACGGACAATATGTGCAAAGATACATGATCCAACACCGCTTCTTTGTTGCTGTTGCATTATAAAAAACACTGGACCTTTATTATGTTTGAGGACAACCTGCCACTTAAATCATTTTGGTCTTTGGCACAGTGGCACATTTTTGCCATATTCTATGGGTGAAGTGAAAAGGGTCAAAAAGCGATATAACTATATTTTTGTCTACTGCATAACTATTTGTTTAGTTGGGGGAATAGATGTTTACATGTGAAAATCAATAATTGATTTATTATAATTACTGGACTAATGTTACTGTCCATGGCCAAAAATCAGCAATCTTGAGCAAATGAAGGAAAGTGATGTTTTAAGAGAGAATAATCGCAATGTACATTTTGCTTGGTTTTGCACAATGTAAATACAGTTATTTCTAAATTAACATTTTGAGATACCGTGGGGTTTCCAATAAAGGTGTAAATATCTAACTTGCCTTTATCTTAAAAATAAACATTTTTTTACCAGTCTGTTCCTGTATTGTCCAGTTTAAACAAATTGTTAAACATGGGAACTTCTTTTCCCCTGCAATGTTATTGGCCTTTAGCACAAAGAGGGTACAGGTATTATTCAATTAGATAAATAGAAACCATTAAACCATCATGTATTTATTAACATATCAGTTGCAGGAAAGACCTAATTTAAAGAAGTTAAGGTCTTATTGTACCACAATCATGAAAAGTGCCTACTGAAGTTAAACTAAATTAAAATCATGTATGTTCTGCCAGCTAACGACAAGTCAGATTACGACAGTGTTTGATTTGCATCCCGTGAACTTTGCATATGAGCCTAAGCATGTGGATAAGACAAGTGTTCATGTGATTTTTCACAGACAAAAAAAGTGGGTAATTTAAGGAAACATTCTTCTACTAGAAGTCTTTGGATTGGACGATCTTTAAACAAACTAATATTTAAAAACCAAGTACAGGTAATGATGAGAGTGGTAGTGGGCTTTTAAGTAAGCAGAGATGAGGGTAAATGTGCATGGGTCCATGGGTGGAATTTTTTTAGGTGAGAAAATTACACGGGTCAGTTTAACCAAATTACAGAGCGGTGTCATTATAAATTACATTATAGTTACATGATTCATGATGCAAAAGCATATCCCAGCCTAAAGCAACTGAATATTAATAATTAAATACACTAACAATACACAACACACAAGATAACAGATTTTTAGTTCTTATACATTTTATAAGGACCAACTAATCCTGGGCCACCCAGTAATGTTTATGAAACATGTTTCATAAACATTGTATACACATATATAATGTTTATGCTGCAGATGTCAATTTATTAGATTATTAAACTTTTTAAAGTCAAAGTACTTATTAGTCCTATAAATGTTAATGTGTTAACTATCAAACATGTTCTAACATGTAGTTAAGGCTGCTGTTATTCATGTATCCAATCGTAGTTGAGGAGTTTTTCATTAGTTCATGATTTAATGCCTTCAATAATCAGAATGTTAATGTAAATATCAGCTCAGAAATGTTGTGCTCACAGACAATGTGGAACAAATTCTGCAAAAATCTTTAATAAGTCAAATGAAGTCAAAATTGCACTCAAACATGGGGATTGGTCAATGTACAAAATGTTTTATGTAAAAAAAAAAAATTAAGTCTACACAACTTTAAATCTCAAAGTTTAAAAACTGAGACACTACATAAAGTCAATTGTTCCTCATCCTTAAAATGGCAGTAGAAATAATATCAAACAGGGAAAAAACCAAAACACCACAGCTATCAGACAAGAAAGCAGTGCTTAAAAAGCTGTTACATTTACAAAACAGCACATGACCTTAATATGTATTAAATTATACACATTTCTGTACATGTTTGAAAATATAAATGCTAACAAAAATGCATTCACATTGTTTTGCAAATAACTCAGCTCAAGTTTTCCTGATAGTTTACTCGTCGTCATCATCATCGTCGTCGTCATCCTCTTCGTCTTCCTCCTCATCCTCATCTTCGTCGTCATCATCATCATCTGCAGCCTGGGCTTTCTTTCCTGCTGGCCGTCCTGGTCCACCCTTTTTGCCACCATCAGCTTTTCCTCCTTTGGCACGATATGCGGCAACATCCTGGTACAAAACATTTGTTAAACTTCCCAGTTACAACAATTCCCGCAAAACTCAATTTTGTCTGCTTTCGTCTTACCTTGTCATACTTTTCCTTGAGCTTCATGGCTTTCTGCTCAAAAGGAGACTTTTCTTTTGGTGAAAGCTTGGACCACATTTCACCAAGCTTCTTTGCAATTTCACCAATGGAGATGCCAGGGTTGTCACTCTTCACTTTTGGACGATGCTCAGAGCAGAAAACAAAAAAAGCGGATCTGATGGGGGACAGAAACGACATGCCTTTAATATAATACAACCATAGATCTTAAAAAAAATTAAAACTTGTGTACTACTTACGGTGGTCTCTTGGGAGCATTTGGATCTTTCTTCTTTTTCCCTCCTTTTGCACCTTTAGGGGGTTCATAGTTTTTCATTTCCCGGTCATAGCGGACCTTGTCATTTTTGGCCATGTCCTCAAACTTCACCTTCTCTTTGGAGGACATGGTCTTTAAAAAAAATAAAGTAAAACTTAGCTGGTGCTGCCAGGCATTGCGTGTGGCTGCCCTACATTTGCCTCATGCAGTCACTGGTGTAACAGATGCATGGTGTAATTCCGCCCCACCCCCTCCCTAACAACCACGCCGGGAAAAACACTACAGCCCTTCTGCTCAACTTACCTTCCATCTTTCCGAGCACTTCTTGGAGAACTCTGCGAAGTTAACAGAAGTTCCTGGGCTTTTCTTCTTATGTTCCTCCCGACAGGTTTGCACAAAGAAAGCATAAGAGGACGTCTTCCCTCTGGGCTTATTAGGATCTTTACCCATGGCTGAAATATCCTACAAGTAATAAAAATAAAAACATTTGAATAAAAAAAGTCCAATGTGTTATTCTTCAAAACCCTGTTTATATATAGACCTGAAGGCTAGTGAAGCAATGGAGTACTGATCGCTCACTAAACGCTGGTTAATCCGATCAAGTTCCTGCTTCGTTTCCACTAGAACAATAAGCGTCCCTCCATTTTGTTTTCCCGCCTAAACAGCATGCAGTCTCCTCTACATTTTCCTCCGACAACACATTATTTCACATTTAAGTCGTTAAATAGCGAATAAAGTTGCCACA
>JAZGTI010011770.1:0-16326 GCA_036877585.1 Botia kubotai | reverse complement strand
CACACACACACACACACTGAGAAATCGCTTGCCTTTCGCACACCACACAGCGCTCTGTCTTCAGCCTGTCTTGATTTACCTTAAACGTCTGAGTCAGACAGACACATTTTATTGTTTTGCTACAAGCTTCTCATGCTAAACTCTGAGATCCCGGCTAACAGGGAACGCTTTCAGAACATTGGGTAACATTCTTTAAAAGTTCTCGACGTTACGCTAACGTTATGTCACGTCTCACAAACATTGTTAGTTGTTAGTGGAACGTTTAAAAAAGAGTTTACTTGAAAACAGATTAAAAAATATTTAAATTACATTCTTATAATCAAGCATTAATGTTAATATAATGGCTAAAAAACTGGACGTTTGAACGTACATAGAACTTTCAAAATAGCATTTGGAACATTTTTTACTTAATGGAAACGTTATGGAAACGTTCTTACAACCTAAAATTGTTAGCTAGGTTAAGACGTCTAACAAGCAGAATACGTCTGGACCCTCTGACCACGGGAAGGGTTGGGAGGGGGGACTGGGCTAATCGTGCCACTGCACTGGGGTCAGGAAACACATTTGAACGCATTTCCTGTCATAACAGGAAGGGTCCAATGGCTTCCTCTGCACAATGGCTTTGCATTGGCTTCCGGCCCTATGCTGGTCACTACAGGGGGGTGCAGACAGGTGGGGGGGACGCAGATGACAGGCAGCCATTTATCCTGAACCCTGAGCTGCTGTCCACTTAAACATTCAAGCATTGTTCAGAACCAAAAGAACAACATGTTAAGAGCAGGCTGAACGTCTAACCTTTCTTCTCAATGCTGTACTGAGAACAAAATAAACTCCGCTCTTAAAGGCACAGTTCACTTTAAAATGACTTTCATTTTCAAAATTCTTTCATCATTTACTCACCGTCATGTCATTCCAAACCTTCATGACTTTTTTGCTTTTGAGGAACACAAAAGAACACATTATGAAGAACAAAAGTCCACGGTATGGACACAAAACCACAGAGAATTTGTTTTCCAAAAATCTTCTTTTGTGTTCCACAGAAGAGAAGTCATACACGTTTGGAACCACAGGAGGATGAGTAAATGCTGGAAACTGTTTCGTCTTGGCGTGAACTATCCCTTTAAGAGCCTCACAGATTTTGTGGTTGGACCTCAGCCTCAAGTCAGGATTTGGAGGTTTCTCTCACTTCTGCACACCACAAACCCATATTGACGTTTGCTTTTTGGTTAGGACATACACAAAAACAGATCAACTGTTATGACACGAAGTTCATGATTGAAATAACCCATACCATGATGTCACCAAGCCTCGAACCTTCACGCTTGAGTGAGGTTGGCTTGATGAGGAAGGTAAGGGCCATAAGTGTTGTCAGATGTGGCTGTAACCATCAGAGATCTTGTGTTTGTAATTGGTCGGGTGAGTAATAGGTTGAAGTGCTGGTTTTGGTGAATGACACGCCCTCTGGCTGAGACAGTTTCCACTTCCTCATTTCAGACCTCAGTGATTTAGACTCTGTAGGTCAAATCGTTTGTGCTGGGCAATGCTCATCTATCACCAATACAGATGTATTAAAACAGCAATTATGTCGATTTAAGATCATCATATTTCCAAACATCTGCTTTTTTCAGTAAACCATAAACCATAAAACAAGTTTTATTACTTGAGAAGCAAAATTGTGCAAGATAATAAGGCCTCAGAGATCATATACTGAATTAAGTTTATTTTTTAACGCATTTGGAAATTGTTATAGAATAAAAATTCGACCTCATTTTTCAGTCTTATTTTGCTATGCATTCTGCTTCTTAAGTAACTGTATCAGGTTGAAATAAAATAGTACAAAGTAATGAGAAAAGAAAACTGTGGAACTATCGAAACACTCCAACATTGTTTGCATTAGCAACATTAACTTAACTGGCATGAATTTGGGGCGGAGCTTTCTGTTTGGCCGACCAATGGCAGACGAGGAAATATTCAAGAAACCTGTCTAAAAACAGTCATTATACCATTATACCTAAAAACATCATTTTACCATTCTGTTTCTTAACCTCAGTGGTGCAGAAATGCCTCACTTTTCTCTTTAATGAAGTATGTGAAGCAAAATGTGAGGATTTAGAAATATCATATTTCACAAACACACACGAACCCGCAACCTACATGAGCAATACTAAACACAGCCTGTTCAGAGTGAGAATTCAACTCGTGTCTTGTGACGCTGTCGTCAGTACGCAGCAACTTCCTTAACCCATGCTTACTAACTGTGTGTGTGTATGTGTGTGTTAAAGATTCTTGAGTGATTATCATAGTATGATTACATTTCTGTAAACAACAGTCGCATTTCCATTCTACAAGATAATGTCTTTTTACCTGTCTGTTGCGTTCGTCCATTATCCGCGCGATCTGGATCTTTTTCCTCCCCATTTTATCGCTCTGGTATTCCTTCCTATTTCAAAAGTACTGTTCGCTCGTCTCCTTCCTCTCTCTCTCTCTCTCTCTCTCTCTCTCTCCAATCTTCCACGCAGTCTGTCCTCTGTTCTTGTTCCTCTTATTTCAAAGACTTGGGCATTCGTTCCTGAACAGACAAGACACAGAGAAACACAGATTTTATCAGCCAGAGGTGTGATATCACTCAGGCTGAATGTGGGAAGATGAAGGAGTGTTTTGGTTAGCAGTGAACTAAATCAGAACTGTTACAAAACAGAATTACATACAAAATGAAATACACACTATATTCAGAAATGATATACAAATTTAATGATATACAGATTTTATAGAAAGTTTTTTACTGCATCGGCAGAATGGTTTTCTTGTCTTAAACATAAAATGTTAAATTGTTAGCGAAATAGTTTAAAGTGACGTGCAATTCCAAGTGGAAGCGAATCACCAGTAGCCAACCAATAAAACAACAGCACGAGTCTGGGGCGGGACTGTTTGTTCGCGTGACCAATGGTGGCAGATGGAGGGCGTACTTCAAAACAACCATTATTTTGTTAAATAAATCTGATCGTTCACAGCGATGACTGCGGCCCCTGACCCTCTGCTGAACACTAGGAGCAACTTACAGAAGAGGAAACACAACCCGAGGTCAATCTGATGCAAATGAGAGAAATAAAGCAAAGGGCTTCGGGGAAGAGCGATGAAGTGTCACGCTCACAGTGAAAGAGACAGAAAAACACACGGCAGAGCAAACAAACACTACAAGGGTCAAATCCTCTGTTTGCGTCTGTGTGACCCTCTGATTGCGCTTCAAGTCGAGTGATAAAAGCCAGTGAGATGTGAAGAGTTTATGAAGAAGAGCTGGAAAGAACAGCTGACACATCAGACGAGGAAGTCGCAGGAATGTTGTGACAGCTTTTCATTTGAATTTGAAAAGCACACCAAGTGATAAAAGCACCAGCGCGGCTTTGCTGACGACAAGAGAGTTTGCCAAAAAAAAAACTGCATTAAATCTTACAGTAAATCGAACTTGGCTGACAGCAGACACAGTTTTACTCCGCTGATAATTTTAGGTTGTAAGAACGTTTCCATAACGTTCCCATTATGTAACGAGGATAACAATGTAGGAATGTTCAAAACGTCCAGTTATTTATGTTGTTGTTGCTTGGTTCATTCAACATTCAACCTTTTTTAATTCTGTAACCTTTTTAAAACATTACAATAATTAAAATAACGTTTTTGAATTATATGATATATAACTTAACCTGCTAAATCAATAAATGTAAATAACTTAAAGTTCTACTACAGTTACTGCAAGAACGTTTTTGATGACTTTGTGACAACCTCTTGAGAACATTAGCCAACATTCTTAGAACGTTTCCGGAAGCGATATTGGACGCTGCAGCGCCAAAACTAACAATTCAACGAATCCAATTAGGACCTTTAATATATGTGCAGGACCTCCACGTTACCTCCAGCACGTGCAGTTCTGCAGTCAGCAACACGTTACATAAATTTAAGCTGTTCAGGTCGTGTAATCCATTAAACCAGAGTTACTTCCCTTTAGCCTCTCGCCTGATGATGTCCAGCTCGCTCATCTCAAACTAACCAATCAGTCTTATGTGTCGCGGCTTGGTTTCGGGATTAGCCGCTCAAGCAGAAGTTGTTCAAGGACGTCTTCCACATGCTGCGGGACGGAAACATCTTCACTGATACTGTACGCGTCTGAGATGAGGTCACCACAGAAAAACAGAACTAATGCCGGAACGAAACGTACAACTTAACAAAATATCATATCGACAAATATCATATCGAACAAGACGAGAAACTGTTTAATATGTATGACATCTGCCAAAGAGACAGAATATAGTTCCAGAGATAAGAAATAATACGAAAAAAAGAAAAGAAATGATTATTAAAGGTTTATCTGCTTCCAGTATCAGGCGATGCTGAAAATGAATGACCTCATTCGATTAATTCATTCTCAGGTTAATTAATTAATTATTAATGAACCAATATCGATATAAAATGTATGTTTTTCTTCTTCAATATTTAGTTACAAGAATCAATCATTATCAATAAAATGTTACAGATTGCCCCTTTCTTTTAAATGCTAATTAATTATTGTAACATGCCGTGCATGTTGAGCTCTTTCTGCGCATCTGTGCTGTGCTGCTGTAGGATTGTCTCTCATGAGGGCTCTTCAGAAGGGAGTTGCCAGGTATGATCAGTGAAACACTGAAACCGCACTCAGAAAAGCCCACAGGAACTAGACACGTGGAGGCAAAACGGCTCAGAGGTCAGAGATGCTGTCGTGTTTACCCGTGTGACGGAAAGATAAAGACAGAGAGAGGGGAGGAGCTGTGGGGGGGGGGTGAGTACCAAGAAACCAGGAGCAAAGATCTCCAGAGAGTAATGTGGAACATTAAGCCACTTTGTTAATCTGCCTCACTCCGCCACCCCCCCCCACCCCCCCCAGTGGTCACAGGAGACGGATATCTTCTCGCCCTGTGACCAGCGGCATGGTGCCACCAAAATAAAACAGCGCTGAGATAACATCTAGATATGGCTGAGAAGACAGTCTCCTAGGGGCCCATTAGACCCCGGACAACTTCCAGAGAAGTGTAGCAGGGGACCACCTGCTGTAGACAGACATGTGGTTTTTAGGTGGTTGGGCTCTGTGATATTCTGCTCTCTAGATATGGCTTGGATACCTCATTCAAAGAAAGTCTCTTTTTTTTCAATCGTCTACAAGGAAAGTAATCATCCAATCGCTTAGAAACATAATAGCACATCTCTCTTACACAATTTGAGGTATCAAAACAAACAACAAGTGTGGGACCTAAATATTTGGAAAACCCCTGACATGCCCCCGAACCAGCATTTTGAACAGGCCGTGGCGTAACTTTGGTGCGTCACACAACACAATTAAGATTGGAACCTGTACAGCTTCATCATCACTATCTCTCAGGCATCTGAAAAACTGAAACCGTGCCAGGCAACTGAGGAACTTGTCAGAGCAAGTCGGAGCAGATCCTCCGAGCTCCTGGCAGACCCCAGAGGTGTCAGACGACCGACTCCAAACCGAAGGAGGAAGTGACTCTTTGCAAACAACACCCAGCAGCTCACACAGATGGACATAATGACAGGAAATCTTTGCAGACAGCCTCATGGAAGGAAGTGACATCACATGGTGAAAACAATAAATGATGCTTCTTTCTATAAACTGCTCCTTGATACAGAAAATAGGAAGTACCAACAAATCTTGTCGTTTGGGTGGACCCGATGAGTTCTGTGATTAAACGACAACAAGGCACCAAACAACCATCATGCATTGCAGCTTTGAGCTGAATAAAATATAAACGTTCATATAAGAAAACCTGCTGTGCGGTTTTATATATGTGCCTGCGTGTAATTTTCTATGCAAATTTTAATTCTTCAGATTTGGGGTTTCCCAAACACTGATGAGGCACATTAGATGTACCACAAACAGAGTACAATAGCTTTAAACTTAGTCATTATATCTAGAGTATATATATACAGTGTAGTTTAATATATTTTAAGTTTAAAGAGAAGAGTTGGTGCAAAAATACAGTATATATAATATCCAAGTTCAACGTGAAGATTCAATGCAAAAATGTATGTTTGGTGTGATTAATTACTGAAAACATATAAATATTAAATCAATTGATATATATAGGAATTAAAGTCATTAATGCACCGATCTACAAATATATGATCAAACAGCCGTCAGTTAAAACCCTGCAGCCTTCAAATGAATACGTTGTAGTGTTGGAGAACATACGTTCTGCCAGATTCTCCTCAGCTGGACTTCATGGAGATGATTCTACAGCTCATCTCTCTGGTGTTCATCAAGGGAGCGCTGTGAGATGCTCAGAGCAGTGTCAGTCAGGAGACGTATCAGTCAGAGCCGGAATGAGGACAAGCGACACCCCGCCCCGCCCCGCCCGTACAGCTCGCCTCAAACTTCCCAAGGACGAAGAGGAGACAGCGACTGTCTCTCTCAACGAGAGCACACGAGCTGTGGAGGTTAGTCGTACCACTGAATGAGACCAGCTCCCAGACGCCTGCTACATTCCCATGTCCTAAACCCGAATTCCTCCCGATGCGCCTGGAAGAGCCGCGGGCCATCTGAACCGGGCCTGATGCCGTCTGCTTAAATGTAGCTTCATGCAAAAATGAGACGCTGCAAAAAACTGTTTTTTGTCTTGTTTTCTGATAAAAATATCTAAATGTCTATAAATGTTTTTTACGAACCAAAACGGTATAATAAGACTTTTTTATGATGATGATTCATACTGCACTTACTCACTGTATCCAATCAAATCTCTTTTGAATGAGAGATTCGAATACCACGAACAGCAAATCAAATTAACAGCTATCAAATAAATTCCATCAGCTATTTAAATAAAAGCAATGAGCCCTTCGATAATAGCCACTCCACTTTCCCGTTTCACCAGAAAAAGCGTCAACACAATAAAAAAACTCATCAAGTGATTTCATGGGGCTTTAATATTTTATGCAGTTTTGCATCTAAAGTAAATGTATCTCGTTTAAAGAACAAAGCTAACAACTTTTGGTTATAAGAACGTTTCCCTAATGTTTCCATTACGTGACAAAAACATTAAAAAGCTTATTTTGAATGTTCAAAACATCCAGTTTTTTAGACGCCGTATTAACATTGTTGCTTGGTTATAAGAACGTTAGTCAAACGTTTTAAATTCTGTAACAAAAAACATTCTGCTAATGTTATCGCAGAAAACCATTAGAACACGTTAGCCAATGTTCTAAGAACATTCCCTGTTATCTGGGTACGCTACACTTCTTTATAAAATGACACATTTTGGCGCATTGCTCAGTCATGCTTATTTGCATGCCTTCCTTTGCAGTAGATGTGTGTGTCTCGCACCTGCACTGTGTGTGTGTGTGTGTGTGTGTGTGTTCGCCGTTCAGTCTTCACCACTAACCGATACCCATAGTCAACTGAAACTGTGGCTGTCTATCACCACATGCTAAGATATCACTTCTCTTTCCTCCTTCACTTTTGGAAACGCGTTCAGTTTATGTCATTAAAAAACGCTGCGTTTGATTTGTATCTGTGAAATAATACAAATGTTAAACACTGAACGACACTGCGGTGCATCACAGGAGACATGACACACTGGCCCATCCAGGGTCAGTTATTACTGCACATTATAGATTATAATACACAAATATTTGACAACAGAAATGTAACTTTGACACCATGAATTAACCATGAATAAAATAGATACTGCTAACTTCCTATTTAACGTAATGTTTATGACATATTTTATTGGTCTTACTGGAAAGAATAATAACGTATTTTCTCTGCTGTTAGCACGCGTCTCTAAAACTTGGACGCACGATCGATCCCTCTAAGTGTTTTGGACGGACTGCCCGGTGTGAGGAACAGATTTTGCCAGCTGGTCGGCTTTGACATGAGAGCAGGTCTGGCGGGGAAGGCTGTGATCTCCGCTCTTGGCTCTCCGGGCCGCTGGCAGAGGGTGTACAGGATACTGGGCGGATCATACACACACACAGCAGGTAAGTGACCCAAAGAAACCAGCCGACCGTTTCATCTCTGATCCAGCGATTGATGGATTCAAAACTGGACAATCTGAAGTAAAGAGTATTTTGTGATGGATTTTGATGGGTGTTCTACAGACCTTGAAACGCTCTAATGTCACAACCACCTAGTGATGAGTACATGAGGTCTAGACACTAAATACCAGCTGACAATTTTAAATTGTAAGAACGTTTCCCTAACGTTTCCATTAAGTAACAAAAACATTCAGATTGTTAATTTGAATGTTCTAGGAGCATTAAAACCTTGACTATGTTGTATTAATGCTACTGCTTGTTTATAAGAATATTATTCAAACATTGTTTATTTTCTGTCATGTTTTTAAATGTTCCACTAACAACTTAAAAGTAACACTTTATATGATATACATTTGACATTACATTTGATATGAGATATAACATTAAAAACATTCTAGTAACGTTCCAGATTCGTGCAGAATCTTGGGCAATCTCTAACAAGCTGTTTCATCTCAGCTGATCTGTGTATCTCAGCCAGCTTCTGCATCGCAGTGGCTGGGTCTGATCTAGCAGTGCTGGGCTGGAGGTCTGTAGGGCTGCAGATGGGGGTTTACAGTAGCATGGGAAAGCGCACATGGGGAGGAAGTGACGTGAAAACTCTGGAGCACAGCAAACTGAAGCAGGGTGATGGCGGGCCATCGAGTCTACTGCCCCCACAAACTCCCCCTCGCAGACTTCCTCTTCCAAACACAGCACGTGTAAACCGAGCAGAGCCAGAAATGAACTTTTTACCTCAGATAAGAAAAGCAGCGGCTGAACCTGACGGCTCATCAGAAACTGAAGTGTCTTTGTTAACATTATGAGAAACAAAGTCAGAGCTCTGCTGGGATCTGTTTTATATACAACAACAAACAACAACCATTTATTTATACTAAACCAAGCCCTCGACGCACATCGCGTTTAATGGAAACTTTACTATACTAGAATACAAATAGCTAGAATTACGTGGATCACGACTATGTCAGTTTAAGATGAAGGAAACCACACACAAGTGTGACTGTCTGAGACTTGTATTCAGCTGGACGTCTGCAGAACCTCACGAGGTCAAGAATGTCCAGTTGTGCTATGAGAGACACCTGGCCTGGAATTCTTGCTGGAGTCTGTTTGAAAAGTGTTCATAAACCACCAAAACAGTGCAGATATGCTGAATCCACACACAGGAGATGGACAGACTGAACCGTGGGCCAATAAAATTCCGATTATCTGGAAAGGAATAATGAAACAGGATTCCTGTTCGGAGGAGGAGAGACTTTCACGGTTACCTCAGAGCCGAGAAGTCAGATCTTAAATACTCGAACTAAACCCACATCAAACTATGAACACATAAACCACTCAAAATATCCCCTTAGCGCACGCGTCAAATGGGGGGGGGGTCTGATTAATGCTATATACGGCAGGCTGTACAAAGAGTTCTCTGTGCAAAACCTCGCTGGAGGAGGATGCAACACAGTGAATTGAGTATTTTACACCAGTGACAAAAATTACATGTTGGGGGAAATATGCATTATTTTCAATTTTCTGGTTCTATTTTTTGGCATGCGCCAACGCCAAAAACTCTTTAGCCGCAAAATCAGCAAAGCTCAGACCAGCAGAGATCACGTTACAGTTAGAAATTAGCCTGAACGTGCATCGCGCCAATATTAATAAACACGCACTGTTTTCATACGGTGTTTCCAAGATTAAAACGCATGACAATTAGGTCTGATGGAACCACAGTTTATAAACTGTCATTCCAATACGACAGTGACATAAGGAAACTATATACTGACAGTAACCCAGCTAACAACTGTGGGTTGTAAGAACGTTTCCCTAATGTTTGTAATAGTCACAAAACTTTTAAAAAACGCTATTTTAAAAGTTATAAGACGTCGACTTAGACGACGTATTAACGTTATTGCTTGGTTATAAGAACGTTATTTAAACATTTTTTAATTCTGTAACTTTTTAAAATGTTCCACTAGTAAGTTAAAAAGAACGCTTTTAACATATGAATACATAACAGTAAAAAAACTGTTGAGAAGTTTTACAGAACGTCGGCCAATGTTCTGAGAACGTTCCCTGTTAGCTGGGAAATGGTTTTGGCTCAGAAGATATGATCAGCTGTCTCTTCAGAGAGTGACGATGGTGATGTACTTCATTGTACACAGAAGCTAATGAAGAAAAACAGAGAAAATGTCATGAAGGTCAGACCAGCACTGAGATCACCCAGCCGGAGATCCTGCATGCTGCCTTACATACTTACTGCAGTCACCCACATACAGCTCGACCAGAATTACCTCAAACGACCAGAATTACATCATCATCACCCCAAAATATTCTTTAATGTGACAAACTGACGAAGCTCCTGAGAGAAAAATCCCCCGCAAGAACCAGCAGACTTCTCGACATATTCAAAATGACGCCGATTAGCTTCTCGCCGCTGCTCTTTAAAACAAAATAAAACACTTTAACTGAGACAAGCCTGAAATAAGCGTCACAGACCAAATGAGTGAACTTTTAGCGTGAAGTGATTTCCTGCGCTGCTTGTGCGAGGAGAAAACACATTCGCTGGTGTTGTAATTTATTGGTGTTAAGTTGTCAATTCACCGCTAACTAATACAATCGCGCAGCAGGTTTATTGTTTCCTGGTGGCAATAAACAGTTGAAATGTGTGTCATACCTTAAGAGACACACTGTAAAGTCTGCCCAGCTAACAGGGAACGTTCTCAGAACATTGGCTAACGTGCTCTTAAAGTTCTCTCATAGTTATAAAAAAATTCTTGTAACGTTAGCAAAACGTTTTTGTCATATATTTAAAAAACGTTCTTTCTAAGTTGTTAGCAAAACGTTTAAAAAATATTACAGATTTTAAAACGTTTAAATAATGTTCTTATAATCAAGTTATAACGTTAACACAACATCTAAAAAACTAGACGTTTTGAATGTTCCTGTGGAACCTTCAAAAGAACATTTTTAACGTTTTTTGTCACTAAATGGAAACATTAGGGAAACGTTCTCATCGGAGCATGGCGCACATTTCCTGTGTTTGTCAATTTTGCTTGGTGTGTTTTGACAACTGCATCGTCTCAACTTAGACCTGAGACAATAAATGTTTACTAGCCAAGTCCAGCGTTCTGTCCTATACTGTCTGTGTTTGTGTGTGAGCTTTCACTACTGAAAATAATCACATAACAGACGTCATGAATATTATTAAAAACAGTGAGGAGTACTGGACGTTCCCAGCAGATCATATTTTGCCTTTTGGTCATTATATTGTAAGAGTTGCAGTGAAGCGCGCCTCTCTCTCCTAAACGAATTCCTTTAAAACGAATGTATACGTATCACACACGTAACGTGTAGGTTCGATGTAACGCCATTGGTTTCAATAGGCGCTGCTATTTAAATTAACTTGTTTCTGGCTCTCAGATTACCCCAGCGGGGTATAAATAGGTATTCTTTGACCATAATTACACCAGTTAAAAATTGCTTAGTGTTTAGCCTGAACCACACTAGTTAGACCACATTTAAGAGTTAACTAAAACATCCAAATGCCATGCATTAAACGTATGAGAAATACAATATCCACTTAACACATTATAAGATCGTTGGGGTTGAAAGACGCCTATCTGTTCTGTTCACTTAGACAAAGTAAATATCAATCTATATAAAGCACATAACTGTGCCAGTGTACTTACTTTCTTATGCATAAGTGTATTATTTCCAGAGAGCAGGCATGCATTTGTGTTAAATGTCAGATTTTGGTCCGCCTGAATGCGCTAAAACACAGGTCCAGAACTCCTCACGCGCGCTCCAAATCCAGAAGCCCGTCAACGCGCCTCATGTGCGCGTCAATGTGAGAGTGAGCGCAACAAACTCCGCGTCTCTCATTGGGTTTGGCACACGGAGCGGCGTGAATCGACACGACTTGAACAAAACGGGAAAACGACTGCGCAACGATCTCCACGCTTCTGGTAAAGCACAGATCGGTGAAGTTCGGAGGTCTCCTCTAGTTCACTGACACGATCCACACAGAGCGTTTGTTTGTCATGGAGGAGAGAGAACGACTCTCTATCTCTCTCTTTCTGAAAGGGGCGGATCTAACGCGTACAGTAACCTCACACCCCGTCTACACTGCGCGCGACGCGTCCAGCTAGAACGCGCGCGTTTATCAGCAAAGCGTTCTAGTCTGTCGCGTGGCGTCGGGTGTTATTGAGTCACAAGGGCTTAAGCAGATAAGGGTTATGGATTATTTCCACCACGACTTCGTATGTTTTGATTTTTGGAGGGGTAAAGTTGGCTCACTTTCAACGACGTTTTTAACATCTTAGTTTTTTCTTTCTTGGAAGCTTAAAGTCATATTTGTCATATTAAATTAATAATAGTTATATTATTATATAACTATTAAACACTCAATACACTTTTTTATTTAAAAATGGTTTACAATTTTATAAAATGTAATGTATAAATAACATTTATAAAACAACAACAACCTAATCATAAATAAAAAACTGGAATCCCCATTTAATACATATTTTTAAAAAGTAAACAAAATGGCTGCCATTCTTACCAATAACTTGCTCGTAACCTTCTGTTTCAACTTTTGTTTTCTCACTCTGAATCTTCAACGCCTTTACGTCTCCATCAGATGGGTTTCTGGGGATGTCAGACCTTCGCGTTTGGCACCTAGAAAATTAAATATTCATCAGATTGTCGCATGAATTCGTTATCAGTCTGGGGGATAACAAGCAGACATCAAATATGCGCATTAAAACACATTAGTGAAGTTTAAAGACTGTTGGGAGAGACGTGCTGTTTCTGTGACTCATTGCTGGAGACTAGCGGAAGGTCTGAGTATTACACCTCACGCACTATACGAGATGGGTTCTCAGCTGGGTTCTCAGCTGGGGCTGAATTTGTGAAAGTTTTTTTTTAGTTTTTTTAATCTCGATAATTGAACATTTGGGAAAGCACGGAAACAGGGTTTAGCTATCCTGTCCAAAAAAAGCTGTGAGTGTTTTATTAGATACGGACGACTGGCAAGTCCAACACCTTCTGCAACGCTGACACTCGCAAAGTAACATGGACGCCCTCGGGGGTCTTGTTTTCGAATAAAGAATTTTCCCCGAAGCTGCCAAGTGCGTGTAAAGGAAAAACCTCCAATGTGAACTTTAGCAACACATTGAATTGACGACGTTTCCATGGGGATAATAAAGATTTTGGTTATGTTTGTGTATTGCACAGGAGAGGCAGCTAGTCCCCCGTGTACAGATTAAATACACTGCTTTCAGGCGGAGATAACTTCAAGAAAACAAGTGGTTTTAAAGACGTCGATAGCTTTGGAAATCTTGCCGGGCAGTGTGTATTTTGGAGGGTGTCGTACTGTATAAATCTTCTGTAATTAATAAACTTCTGCGACACACTGTGGTTAGGAAATAAGGCCAGATTTTTTTATAGTAGTAATATGATATGACTGGGCTGTTCGATCCTCCATGTAAATTCCCACAATTCCCTTGAAATTCCAAGGTCATAGTTTCCCAGGCAGCACATAACCAGCTAACAGGGAATGTTCTCAGAATGCTGGCTAATGTTCTGTAAATGTTCTCTCAATGTTATCAAAAACATTGTTTTTGCATGTGTTAGCAGAACTTTTTTAACATTATATATCAGCACGTCATTCTGATGTCAGTGGAACGCTTTAAAAACGCTAAAGAATTTTAAACAATGTTTGAATAATGTTCTTATAACCAAGCAATAACGTTAACACAACATCTAAAAACTGTACTTTTTGAACGTTCCTAAAACCTTGAAACGTTTACATGTTTTAACGTTTTTGTTATTTAATGGAAATGTTCGGGAAATGTTCTTACAACTGGTAAAATGGACAGTATACCTTGACTAAACATTACATTCGGTGCATGCTGGTATTATATGTTCTATGACAAAACTCTGACATTTATCATTTAAATATGTTGCAGAGTAAACAGCCTGCAGCTAAACACCTGTAATTCACAACACATTCACCTAAATGCTGAAAACATGTTTTCTATTGTTGTAGCTCATACTCTTGTTTCACTGTGTCATCTAGTGTGAAAACTCCATTCAAATCGCAGATTACAGCAGAACTATCTCATATTACTCTACATTATGTCAAGTGTTAGTTACGTCAGATACTATTTTGATATTTTATTAGCACAACGCATTTAAATAAGGAGCGATAAACAAGCTCAAACTGAGACTTTACACTGACATTTAAATGGACCAGAAACGCCTTTAAACTACATAGTGTATCACAAAATAAATAAACGAGCAGATGTTGCATCACAAATATCACATTTAGCAGACAGATAAATCAGCCGACATCTGCAATTTATTACTTCTGTTCTTTAATTACCAGCATCGGCCAAAACCTCGACTCACATTTATTCATTCAGCAGACGCTTTTTGATGCGGAAAAATGTTAACAGAAATGCGAATAGAATCAAAAAGCTGAACGTCATCGGTCTAACTGAACATGCAAATCTTGCTGCATTGGTGCTCAACATCAGATCGGGTCAGTTGGCTTTTCCTGTTCACACACATGCGGTTTTATGGCGCAGCAAGCGACAGAAGAGCCGAAGAGTCAGATAACATATACTGAAGAGCAAACACTCCATCTTCAATACAATAAGGAAGAATGATCAGTGCTTCTTGTTTTGAAACTGAAGCAGTAAGAAGAGAAGCCTACAGGGGTTGTGGGCAGGAATCGGCGGTTTCGCGCACCTCAAAATGTCCTTCATTCGCCTTTCATTATATCAGACACTGCTGATGGATTCCCCACAGCTGTGGCCTCTATAGAGGCTGAAACTAGAGGAACCGGAGCCAGTAATCTGAATTACCCCGGGGGGCTGTGCACACTACTTGAATCCAGATCCAGCATTTTTTTTTTTATTCCAACAAAAACATCAATGGTGTACACAAATTACTATTATAGACCAGTCTGATGAACTCCCTAACCGGTCCAACAAAGACAGTCACGGTCCGCGTGTCAAATTGTGGACAAAGTACTTTTTGTCATACAAGGAGCCATAAACAAGCCTGACACAATATTAGCCAAAGATGACCCACTCGCCACATTCGTCTCCTAGACAAACATATCTATTTACGAAGGCAAACCGTGTCCCCATAAAAAAGCCCACCTCTCTATATTTGTACCTCTCTATTTCTGTTCTCAGGGGCGCATTCCCCAAACGAGACATGCCGAAACAGCGTGTCACGCTAGCAAACACGCTATATTAGCTTCAGGTTTGCCACAGGAACGCCACTTTTCCTCAACGCTCCAGCCGTCGTTTTCAAAGTTTGGACGTTTGGATTTCTTTCACTACTCACCAGTCCTAGCTTGCTTCTCCAGGAAGTCGAGCCCTCCAGCACCTGCTGTGGGCCAGTCTTTATCGAAAGAAAGACGGAAAAATACGAAAAACAAGCGAAAGAAATGAAAGCCAGACCAGCTGGCTTTGAGGAGAAACACAAAATCGAGTTGCGTTTAGTTCAGATCTCGATCCACAGTGAAGGGAAATGTCATCCAAGCCCCAACCACACCCAACAAGGTCAGGCACACACACACACGGGCACACACACACACACACACACACACACAGGCATGTCAGCCGGACCTTCACTGTATGCGTGATCTGGTCATTCAGTAAGAGTCTGGCAGGCCTCTTCTCACCTGCTGCTGTCTGTCTGATGTATATTTAGATTTATGTATCGCTCTCATGCGGGCCTCTGTTGGCCTTGGCTAAAGTACACAGGATTATTGGCCCCTTCAACAAGATATTGCAGCTTCTCCTGCAGATGAATCTGATGTTTACGTAGTAAGAGTGAGTTGATCAGTCTTACCAAAACATGTCCAGGTCACTCAGATTCATTCTCATGTCTCATTATAAAAAATCACAATAGTTGTTCTTTAAAATATAAAAACAATTACATGTAGCAAAAACTGTTATGCATTAATACTTTAAATATGTAATAGAATGTAATAATGTTTAATAAAAATAACTGTATCCAATTTAATAAGGATATTTTTATATCTGATATAAATCTAAAATAAAAAGCCATTTATAATATATATTTTTATATTATTTTATAATTTTATAATATTTATTTTTTTACATTACACTGCTGACAAAAATAAAATTAATGTGACTTCTGTGTCACAATACCACAAATGCTTTATATACCTTTATATACCTTATATATCCTTGATATACCTTGTATATCCTTTACAACCAAAAA
>JAZGTI010011769.1:0-16327 GCA_036877585.1 Botia kubotai | reverse complement strand
CACACCAAACCGGCAAATTAGTAGAGTGTGGGGTCGGCTCCCGTCGGCTTCATCTGGGTCTTAGTTGCCCCTACACACCACGCTGATGGTCAATACCCTATGGCCAAGTAACACATCTTTTCTGCACCTGCGTGAGAGAATGTAACTAAGCAGTGATCTGTTTTTGCTGAATCAACATGCTAAATCAGCCGAAAAAAGCATATGGGGCCAACTTCAGCCGATGATGTGGAACAATGTTCAAATGTTCGATGGATGGCCGATGTTCAAAAACTTGCCTAATGGCCAACCATTGGATTGGGGTGTTCTGGGCTTTAGGCGCCTTGCTTAAGCACTATTAAAGGCAATTTTTTAAAACTCTTCATTTCATGGGTCAATTTAAAACACGTTTTCTTAGTGTTTATCCAATGCATCTCTATTCACAGTCTCGACCTTTGGTGACCACATCTACGGCTGTTCTGCCCACCATGGTGGCTCCGATCTCAGCCGCCAGAACCCAGTCTCCAGTCATTAGCACCCCTGTGACACACACTGCAGAGATGGTTCATGGGTAATTTATTCTATCCATCCCTTTGCTCAGTCTTATAACTGTCTGTGGTTATGTCATGGTAGGGTTGCGTGGTGTTGCTCTTCTAAAAGGCTTGTGTTTTTAGGCGACCAGTGACCATTCACCCTCCACCAACCACCATAAATATCCAGCGTCCCCCAACCCCACGAGACACTGCCACCCGCATCACTCTGCCCTCACACCCAGCTATTGGAGCCCAAAAAGCCCAGCCCCCCCACACCGTCACACAAGTAAGTGACATAACAATTCTTTTAATTGAAATATAAAGTTATTTATAACATCAGTTAGTTTTGTATGTCAAGACATAATTGTATCTTACCAAAATATTTACATGAATACATTATTACAAAAATGGAACCCGTAAGCTTGTTGAGCTACATATTTGAATATCTGATGCTTATATCTGATGAAACAACAGGGTGTGACTATTCAGTCACATTCAGACTAGTAATATTCAGAAGGCAACACAACGTAGCAGAGAGAATTATGAGAACGTGTGTAAACCTTGATGAACACACCAGTTATTGCAGGCTCGTTTTGTACATATGAGCAATTACTTTAATCAGAAACTAATCAGGTGCTTCCTGCAGGTGTAATTGCTCGCGTTTACAAAACCAGGTGATTATGTTCATCCATCAATGCAAATGTCTCTTTATGTATAAAGATAAAAGAACAGGGTTTATCACAATTAGTGTCAGTGTAATGTGGTTACTGTATATTTGATGGATGAAAACATTTGTAAAAACCAATATATACAAACCCAATCTAAGCCGATTTTCAAATCCTGTGTAAACAAATTCTCATTTTAAGTAATACATTTTCCATGCAATGAAAAAGTAGAAAATGGCTTCCTTCTTCCTCACAATGGCTGCAGTTTCTTTCCATGAATTTTGTGTGATCTGACTGTCTAAATGGATGAATGGATCATAGAAATGCCTGTTTAGACATACCTGCTCAACTACAGAGTCATGCACAGTTGCAAAAACCATCATTCATACTGCCACGCAAAATTAAAAGGTTACATACATTTTTTGCCACACATACCCACACCCATTTGCACATTAGGTATACATTAATGTGCACTGTTAGGTAGAAACGGAGGCTTAATGCTACAAACATTCTTTGAGTCCATTTTTGTCCACAGAAGCCAATCTTCAACACTGTGACCCCTGTGGCTGCTGCTACCGTAGCTCCTATCCTGGCCACCAACACTGCTCCATCAGCCACTACTGCAGGTACTTTACCAAAAGCTTGCTGCCAGAGGTTAGTCAATTCTATACAGCTCATAACATCTAATCCATGTCTATTCTAAAACAGGCTTAGCACCACACACTCAAATGAGCAGTAGCACTATTGTCACCATGACAATGGCCTCTCACTCCTCTCATGCCACAGCGGTGACCACCTCTGCTATTCCTGTTGGTAAGCACAACCCACTCTTTAAATGTATTTTTAGCAGTTGTTTCAGTTTTATTAATGGCTTGCTCAGCTGATGTGCACCAAGCAGTTTTTTTCTGCCTCTAAGTTTTAGAAAGGAATAAATGGTAGTACATATTTGTTTAACACTCAATGTACGATTCCAGGCATAACAGTGGCTTATGAAAGCTGCTTTATTCTATGAGATAGACATCCCAACATTGGCAGCGCCATGTTGGGATCACATGACCAGCTGCGCCTCCAATTCAACTAAGAGTTTCATTTAAGATTTGTAAAAGTTTGTTTGAGATGATTAAAAAAAACATTTAAAAACCAAATGAAAAGTTGACAAAAAAAACAAATGGGAACAAAAAGACAAGCAGGGAGCTTTAGTAAGGCAGCAGTGGTAACACAAAGAATTCATGCACACAAGACAAAAGATAGTTTTGTGCACCTTCAGATGTCAATTAAAGTTCTTGGTTTATGGTCTTCTCTATCTTACAGGGTTAGGATTAACTGAATTTTTTTAAACTGAAACTAAAATTTTATAACATTTGTACCGTCTCTGTCCAGCTAAAGTGGTTCCTCAGCCCATTGCCCACACGTCCCCACGTATTCAGCCGGAGTACCCTGGAGAGAGGACTAACCTGATTCCCATCTCAGGTCATCGCTCCTCTCCAAACCCTGTCACTATGGAAGCCCGCAGCGACAACAGGTAAAACTACACCAACAACTGTTTATGGGGTGGTTAAGATCTAGGATTAAACTTGTAGGTCAGCCCACTAGGCTAATTGTTAGTGGTTTTTAATTGTTTAAGTAAAGTAAAGTCAACTGCTAAAATTATTTGTAAAGTTTTTGTCTTTGTTTTCTATAATCTAAGTTAGCCACCACTGTGGTCTGTAAAAATGTTTTTCTGTTTAATTTCATGTCATTCCGTTTGATGAATGGGGTTGACAACTTGTTAGCATAGTTAACCACATCCTTTATTTCAGCGGTTCTCAGCTTTGGTCCTGGAGAACCACAGCACTGAACATCTCATATGTCTCCCTCATTTAACACACCACATTTACGTCACCAGCGCTTCAGCAGAGAGAACTAAGTGCGTCAGATAAGCAAGACCTTAAATATGTGCAGTGCTGTGGGTTACTAGTACCGGAGTTGAGAAACTCTGACTCAATTTAGTGTACTAAAGGAACCAATAAGTGACATGGGATTTAGAACTTGCTAAATTACTGATAATTGTGATCAGTTGTTAAAAAAATTTTGTTCTTTTGTAGGCCATCAGTGCCGGTGCAGTTTCAGTACTTTTTACCCACATACCCCTCATCACCGTATCCTCTGACCCACACCTACACCCCTATCACCAGCTCTGTCTCCACCATACGCCCTTATCCAGGTAAACAGAACACACGTGTTCTACCAGAACCTCTGTGCTATTATGGTATGGTTTCTAAATGGCTCTTAGACCTCTGATGTTGACTTTGTTTTAATTCCTCAGTAACAGCTCAGGCTCAGAGCTCAGCTCTTCCTGCCCAGGCTGGTGTGGGTGTGGCCACCACTGTGCACTTGAACCCCATGCAGCTGATGGCAGTAGATCGCATTGGCCTGCAGTCTGCTCAAATCAGCACCCAGAGCATCCAGCCAGCCTCCATGACAGCTCAGGGCATTCAGCCTGCACCAATAGGAGTCCAGGGACTGCATGCCACTGCCCCAATCAGCACACAGAGCGTACAGCAGGCTTCGGTTGCCACACAGCAACCACAGTCAGAAACAAAACCATCAGGTTAGTAATGCTAGCAATAGGTAGGGCTGCACAATGCATACTACATAATGCAGTATACAGTATGCAATACAATAATGTTTTAAATTTGAATTGAAATATACACATATATTTAAAAACTCAAACCATTATGCTATATTGTGCAGACCTAGCACTGAGTAATGTACTAGTTGAACCGATATACCAGTAAAAAATTGTTAACCAGACAATTTTTGTTCTTGGAGAATTGTTTTTAATGGTTTTTCACAAAACGCCTGCACCTGTATTGACGCTCACGAAGAGAGAATATTTATTCAATAATTATAAAAATAATTTTTAACTACATTTTTACCATATCAGTTTTAGCTCTTGTCACCCACCCCTGTACTTAAATAACTCACAAAATTTGTTTTGTGCAGGTGTAGTTCTGGCTGAAAGTACTGCTTTTGTCACTAATCCTGTTGGGAGCACTTTCAGTGGCACACAACCTGTCACAACGGGTGTGCAGACACACCCTCAGGGGGCGGGCGCTGGTGCACCTACACTTGTCTCCTCACCGCGACCCAGCATCCTTCGTAAGAAACCTGTGAACGAAGGGTGAGTCTCCACCTTAGAATCATCTTTGCGTTGCTATTTTGCATAGCCTGTTATTTGATAGTCTGATTGCTACTAAGGAGGCAGACTGTTTGTCATCTATGGACAGTTCCATTCAAGGTCAATAAGTGAAGTTTCACATTACTGAGATCTAAGCAGTAATAGAAACCAGTGTGCTGTCTAATTATGTAGAGGGTGAGAAGTACGTTGATGAAATAGTGTCAGACCAGTTTTGGGGTGTATTCCTATAGGGCGGTGCGTAAAAATCTGATCCCAGCACAGCCAAACGAGCCTAATGCTGGCAGAGTGGATAGTGGGATAAGGCTATCGGGATCCCCTCGCCCAGTGGGGTAAGCCCTGCCTGAAGATCCTTCATTAACCTGAAATAGGACAACAAACAGTGTTCTTACCTTTTTGCATGCATATAATCTTATTGTTTACCAACTGGATTTACCTTGCACTTCTCATTGTGGTTACGCTCCTCCTTTATTAGAGTGAAGCCCAAATCTGATGTTCATGTTGCTATGGCGCCCCCAGTCATGGCTGCAGTGGAAGCTTTGCCCAGTCATGGAGGAGAGCAGCAGACTGTCTCCACTCCTGCCCAGCATCATTCACAGACCATTCCCACTCTTCTAGCTCCACCAGCTCCCACCCCCCCCTCTCAACCCACAGCAGTTCTCTCTGCCCTTCCTGCAGCCATGGCTGTCACTCCCCCTGTGCCAGCCTCTATGGCCAATGCAGTGGCCTCTCCCACTCAGCCAGCGGCCAGCAGCACTGCAGCCCTGAGCTCCACTCTTTCAGAAGTTAAAGTCAAACAGGAAACAGAGCCAATGGACACCTCACAGCCAGGTAGATTGTTTGTCACAGCCACTGTTGTCCTATACACAAACTAATAAGATTTAGACTAATAAGAAGTCATAAGTCTAATAAGAAGTTAAGTTTTAAGTGAGATTTGATATATTCAAATTTCATTTTGGTTTTATTTTGGTTTAATGAATAAAGTTACTTTAATTGGTTTTATAAAATGTTAAAAGACACACATTTTCAATAAGATTTAACAATGATCATCAAAACAACACAAAACTACTGTAGTGTTTACCCAACTGTTGTCCAGGCAACATGTTGCATTAATAAGGAATTCAGTTAATGTGGTCAATGGTATACTCTACATTGGCTTCAGTTATGCTCATTCAATCAGATTTTGGAGCCAAACTTAGTTTTAGAAGATGATTTTGTCACTCTGTGTATTTATGAGTTCAAATGTTCTTGCTTCTCATTTTGGTCTATAGTGCACTTGGCTCCTTCATCAACAGGTCCAGGTCTCTCCTCCCTGGCTATACCTGCCCAACCGGGTGACCTCCTGCCTGGGGCCTCCCCAAGGAAGAAACCCCGCAAACAGCAGCACATCATCTCCACCGAGGAGACAGAGATGATGGAGACCAACAGCACAGATGAGGAGAGAGCTAGCAGCAGAGCTACAGGAAAAAGACCTGACAGACACGAGTCTCCACCCAGAGAATATATTGGTTGGTGCTTGCGAAGCAAAGTATTGCATTCATATTAAGCTGCTGCTGCTTTTAGCTTGTTCCGTACGTTTGTTGTAGACCCATGAATAAGGGGGCAAATCGACCGGTTTATTGAGGAGAGGTCTGCTATGATTTTTCAGACTTACAATGTCCAAACAGCAGACAAAAAATGGGCCAAAACATTCCCAACTGTCAGTCAGTGACTATATTGCTGTATCACTCCATCTATCTGTTTGTCTATCTGTCCATCTAAAACTTTAGCGTCATGCTAGCATCACATTAGCATCATTGTAATATTCTGACCCGAGTTTTGACATGGCAAGCACCGCTACTATTTTTCTTCAGAAAATGTACATTTCCTGATGTGTCTTTTTAGTCTTTTCTGATCATTTGAACATCGTCTGACCAGATCTTCTGTTGTTTTCAATACATTGTTTTATTGGTGTTGATTTGTAAGCCTATTAACTGCATTTTGTATAGATGAGGAGGGTGTTCGTTATGTGCCCGTCCGTCCCAGACCTCCCCTCACTCTACTGCGACAGTATCGTAACCCATGGAAAGCTGCCTATCACCATTTTCAGCGGTACAGTGACATCAGAGTCAAAGGTATGTGTCTCTTAAAAAATTCTGTCAGTTTTCTCAGTTTGGTCTTTTATTCATTTTAATTCTTCAGCGTTTCCCATTTGTTGGTAAGCTGCTAGTTATTACAGCAGCGTTTCATAAAAAATTCTGTTTTTGTAGCAGGGAAGTCCCTGGCATACCGACCCCTCTGCTATCTTCCCACGTAACCATGACTTCACACCAAACCCAAAACACTTATTTCATTTTGAGTTGGTTGTGAAAGTTGTGACAAGTGGTTTCTCTGACTGATTCATTTCATCAATTTATTTATGGAAGGGCTGATTCAAACCAATAGCCTGTATATTGGTGCCTTTATTTTGACTGATTCATTAGAGGGGTCATGACATGAGGAATCAAATCTCCCTTGGTCTTTTGAAATATATATGAGGTCTTGATATCATTAATACATTCTGCCTATTTCATAGCTTAAAACAGTCTTCTTATCAATAACAAAAGCATTTATGTAATCGTTCTCTGGAAAAAACAAATGCGAAATGGTTGTGACATCACTAGGTAAATTTATTTTCATATAACCTGCCCCAGAGCAAGATAACAGCACATACTTTCACATCATCGCATTGTTGGTTCCGCCTGTGGTCATAGTCACAAAGAAGCAGAACCCTTCCTCGCCTGACAGAACAACACAGCAATACCCTCTTTGTGTGGGATTGTTTCAGTACAACATTGCGCAACAGGCTAAAGTGAATATTCTGGAGGAGCGAGTGTGACAGACGTAAGATGCCACTGAAGCTCTGTGCTGTTCCTGGCAGTGCTGTTCATTGGCTAAGACATTAAGAACTAAGAACAGGGTGGGAAAGGGGGAATAAATTACTTAATTTAGAATATTTGGCAGGCAAAACACTTCGGTAATATTAGAATTATACCTCAGGGAAGAAAATAAAATTAAATAAAAGAAAAAATATTTTTAATAGGTTTCTCATAGCTCAGGATATTTAATGGAGAGCTCACTTGTTTTATTTAAGTATCAGGTTTTAGAATGTCTCTCCTTAAAAATTGCTGGGGAGAAATAAAAATAGAAACAAGAAAGATAATTCTTAAAATACATTAAGTATGGAGCTGTATAATTTAATTTTATTTATATAGCACTTGTTGCATTTTTGCAAACAATAGATTGTAGCTATCTGGATTTGGATAAAATTGATGAGAAATAAAGTTAATTCTGGAATCTTTTGATCGCAGACTTGGCAAATCTGAGCTCAGTTTGCGACATGGTTGTGATCTCTTCTGACACTCTAATGGAGAAATTTGTGAGAGTTCTGAGTCTTTTTTCTGGAGATTTTGGCAAATGTTTCTATTCTCCATTGAATTTTATTGCTGTCCAGGAGAAATAGAGATATTAAAGAAATCTCATCTGTTATTTTTCTTTCCTGTGAGTTGGTTTGTCAGCTGAACTACAGTGTATGTGTTTGTATGCGAGTGCAGCCTGTGAAAACACAATATTAACATGTTATCATTGCATTATTTTGCAGTACGCAGTCCTTTTGTCTCATCACATTCAGTTTATACTACAGACTGTGGAAACACTGGATAATTCTTTAATATCTAGCTATGTAATATGAGTCTAAATCAACTTGCTACTGTCTCTGCAGAGGAGAAGAAAGGAACCCTTCAGGACATGGCCAATCAGAGGGGAGTAGCAAGTCGCGCTCAAGGCTGGAAAGTGCACCTGTGTGCTGCACAGCTGCTGCAGCTGGTGGGTTCTGCAGCTGTGACTTAAAATAGTTTTACTGTGTTGCATAAAATGTCTTGTTGTAACACCCGGTTAATGATGCAGCTAATGGTGCGTGTAGGTGACAATTTGATGAACTTTTCTCCTGTCTGATCACAGACTAACTTAGAACATGACGTGTACAGTCGGCTCACCACCTTGCAGGAGGGGCTCATTCCAAAGAAGAGAGCTGGAGCTGATGATGACCTGCACCGCATCAATGAGCTTATACAGGTTAGAGACTCAGCATTCTTTACCCTCCGCTGCATAAACAGTTCACTGAAGCACAACCATAAGGGTAGGTCCGTAATGAGATTTAAAGAACTGTCACTTGTCAACGGTTTAAGCTTTTTGTGCACAAAGTGAGTTGCAAAAATACAAGTAAAAAAATGTTTGCACTTTTGCATTTGTATTTGCATTATTGTATTTTTAAAAACATTAGCACTGTTACTAATTTTACATTTGTGTGTAATCCATATATTCAATATGTATATCAATTACAATGTTACCTGTTATTATGAATAATTTTTATTTATTGCATTAACCAATGCAATAAATTATAGACCTGACCAAAACGGTGTTAAATAGCACAACTTCACACCTACAAAACACGTTTTTGACCGTTTGACCCAACTCTGCACAGGGTAACATGCAGCGCTGCAAGCTCGTGATGGATCAGGTGACTGAGGCTCGCGACACCATGATGAAAGTGCTGGACCACAAGGACAGAGTCCTCAAGCTGCTCAACAAGAATGGAACTCCAAAGAAGAGCTCCAAGTTAAAGCGCAAGGAGCGGGCATAGACACAAGAAAACATTTTGCTATACGGTCTTAATCGTTTTCCTTCAGCCGAGTGGAAAAGTACAGGAATGCTCTTCAAATGCTCTTCATAAGACCTGTCATGGTTTATCAGGTTGCTCTGCACAATCATCTACTTTATTTTACAGTCTCAAAGAGAGACATGGTCATAAACCATCAAAGTGTTTTTACAGGAGCTGCTACTAACGGTGGACTATAGACTGTCCAACCAATATGAGGTAGCCCAGTTAACAAAGGTTTTTTTTTAAATACTACATTTTTATGAAGAGTTATGTTGCCTTTTTTGTTGTAGAGGCAAAGACTTTTTTATAGTGGTCTTTAAAGATCAGTAAGGTCAACCGGTATTATTGTATTTAGTTTGATTCACATCAGTACACACTGTACACAAACACACACTCACACAGTGTGAGCTTACCATGTTTTGGTGCCTTGTAAGATGGGTGAAACTGGGGGATTTTGTGTGTGCTGATTGAAACACATTAAGTCCACTATGGAAATACATGGTAGCAGTCTGCATGGTAACAGTCTACTAACCAGTTAAGGTAACGTCTAACCAGTTCCCGATTTTAGTTTATTCATGTCAACTCAACATTCAAGCAGAATGACTGATGATAGTACAAAAAAGTATAATTATGTAATAAGAATGTATGGATTATTATATTGTTTCAGTGTAAGAACATAGTTGTTAATGGAAGTGATGTGGTTTTCACTTGAGTCCTTTTTTGTGCTGTTTAGAGACTATAAGTGAATGTTGTGAGTTCAAATAATAATTTGGCTCTTTTGTACATTTTTGTTTTTTTCGTACAATTTTGTTTCTTCGTTCATTTTTGTGTGTGTACACTATTATGTGCAGTAAAATTGAATACGTTTTCAAAGCATCTTGTTTAGTGCATAGATTTACTAATGGATCCGTCTCGTAAGACTTTGTAATGAGACTTAGGTCTCTTTCTCATAAGCATATTTAAAGACAATAGCTTTGTTGATTCATTTAAAAGTAAGGTACAAGGGGGATCTCTATTTCCCTCCAGAGAATAATCACGACACAAAGTTTGGAATCCTGCATTTTGATGGGGATGTCTACTGTGACTACAAAGGTATGACTGAGTTCACGCTTTGACACGCTTACACAGAACAAAGCACTCGGAAATGAGATCATAAAACACATTACCGGCAATAACAATCGGTAAATGCTGTTACGTTTTAAGAAGAAATACAGAGCCATTCAAATGTACATTTATTTTTATTAGCATAAAATGTGAGTGAAAGGTTGATTTGAAAAATGTCAGAAACTCAGTATTTGGTGGCCATCTTTTCTCAAGAATGACAGCATGTGCTTGAGCTACTGTAGCAAATCTGTTTTTGTATTTGTTTTTGTAAAATACAAATTAAGTGGCTCATGCGTCTTTATAAATGCTGAACTTTTTTGTAAAGATGTGGCAGAAAAACAGTTTCTCAAGAGTTCTGTACAGTCTTCCCTATGGGATTGTAATCAGCTTGTTCTTTACAACTCTGAGGGAAAATTACAACCTTTTAGCTTCATTGATATCCAGGTTTTCCTCTTCATTCCAACTTTGTCAAGTTAAGTTTGAAGTCTAATTTTTTTCAAAATTACCGAACCACATTTTGTGATTATGCCTCATAATCACAAAATGTAATTTATCAGCTTTTTTCTTTGACAGATTTTCCTTTGAAAGGATATATATAAAAATACAGTTTGAAATGTTTCTCTCAATCAGATGTCGTATGGAGTCAGGCTGGCAGCTGCTTTGGCTGTGCTGTGGTCTCTTCTCACCCAGTAACTCTGATGAAACATGTTCAATATTTGCAAGACACGCAGACGAGCCACTGGCCACTGACTGCCTCTAGAGACCGCAATGGGCCCAGAGGTAAATGATAGTAATATATCTTAACTTAATATATTATACTTATCTGAACTACATATCATGTGAGATCACTACAGCAGAATCAGTAAAGGTTAATGTTTAAATTAACCATTAAACTGTATTAAAGATTATGAAAAGCTTGTGTTCTTTTAACTCTATGAAGTCCGTGAGGCTGTACGATAATTTGCAGCATTGTACAGTTTAATAATTTGCCACTAGAGGGGGTCTTAGAGGGCAATGTCTGTTGGGTGGATTAATTAAAAATAGATCTGTCAATTTGATGACCACAATGAAAAGGAGCAGAACGCAGGGCCCCTGAGACATTTTGACAGTCCTTTATGTTCACAAATTCAATTGCAAAATATTATAATAATTGGATTAATATTGATTTTAGCCCAGTGATAGGCTTAAGTAAAGTTATATGAAACAAACAGCATATGAACTTATACTGTATATGGTTTACCTGGATATGTATGTGAATTAATTAATTGCAGTATCATATAATTAGATTTTAAGTTCTAATTGACTTACAACCCTGATTGTTAATACAGCTATATGCGCATGTTAGTTTTGTCCTGTTTTAATCTGTTATAGCTGTTTGAGAGAAGACAGAAGAACTGTTCTTCATTGGTGTTTTGCCACAGGGCATAAGGGGGAAGACAACAAAGGCTTGGTGGGGCAGCAGATAACTGCCTGGGAGACGTCCCAAATGAGACTTGGCTCTGTGTTATTTAGCCTTAGTCTGGTAGAATAAAAAGTACTAGATAGTAGGTTCATTCAGTGAAGTGAACTATATTAGCATTTTGTTGAGGACGGTCCCAGACAGAAGAAAAAGAGTCAATGTGTGTCTACACAGCTGTGATCTCCATGTATGAAAGACAGATTATTGGTCTTTCTGTTTGTTTGTGTCTCCTCTCCACATCTGTCCAAGAGTCATGTGTTGGGATTAGTTTGCCCTGTGCTGCCCCACTGTATGATGCCCCTCCAATCCACAGCAGGGACCCACAGAACAAGGACCCCAGTCTGTTATTCTCTGTCCCACTCACCCTTCGTTTTTCTGCTCAAATTTCTTCTCACTGATACTCATTCTCTAAGTTCCAAGGAGCTTCCACTGTCTGGCCGTTAGGAGTCCATAATGCATAATCTCTCTCTCTTTATCCATAAACTGCTAAATGCTCAGTTCTTCTGTTTATTGATATAGTTGAAGGATGGGGGGTTTTGGAGGGCTTTTAACCTAAAGGCATGCAGTAAAGCTCTAGGCCCTGTTGCCATGGCACCCCTTCGGCTCCACACTGCGACCAAGGCATGCCATTATTCTCCCCGTCAAAATGTGCTCGCTTCTTCTGACTCAAGTTATTGTGGAGCACACAAGTGGCCCTCAGAAGAAAATAGCGTTGCAAAGAAAGGCTGAGGTCAGGGGTCACATTAGAGCCTTCCCATCAGGAACCACGTTTTTGTGATCAAATTTGTTGGAGCACAAAAAGAGCCACAGTATCGTATCTCAAACACACGGCAGTGTAGAGACAGCAGAATGTCCTGGAACCATTACCACAACCCAGTTTAGGAGAGTAGAGTCACAAGTCCATTAAACACTTCTCTTTAAACAGAAGCTGCCGGTTACCCTTTTGCTTTTCAACCAGCTGTAGGAAACTCAGCACCAGAACTCCCTCTCCTCTGCTTTCCTCATTCACTGCTGCACAGATTGCACAGAGATCAACACTCTGGTAAGTCTCTCATATATTTCTTTACCTATGAAACGACCTGCTTTGTGCTTGCAGTATTTAAGAAGTTAATCTCTGGACCAAAATTGATTTTTATTGATCCAGTGCTATTGATTCTAGTTTAGAATTGTTGTTAAAAGCTGTTTTAGTTTCTTAAGATTTGCTTTGCCTGGAATTCTAAATGGGTGGTAGGCGATCTGATGAAAAATCTCCAATAGGAATTTTACTTAGCTTAAGCTTTCATATGTTCAATTTTAATAGCATGTTCATCCACGCTGAGCCTCAGCTTCAGTTAATCTGCCGAATTCCTCGCGCCTGTGTTTTCTTCTACACTCCTTTTGTGTGAGGTAGTACAGGAGCATTAGTGTCACAGTCCAACCTCAGCTTGACCCTACTAATTTCTTTAATACAAAAGTGATTTCATATTGTTGCCAGGCAGTGGACATGCCTTGTCCTGCAAGGTTTTCCGCAGGTAAAATTGTGTACTACAGCAGTGTCCTTGGAATAAAGTTTTATGTATTTATTTTTTAATAATTCTCATATTTTTTGTGGAGTAAATGTGTTGTTCTTGGATCACACAGTACTTACTTTTGGCCCGTTTTACACCACACACCCTACGACAAGAGCCATCCATCAGCATCTGGATTTCTTCATCACGCCTTTGTTTCAGCGCTGCAGTGAAGCAAAGTTCAGGACAGCTTTGTTTTCTGTTTTGTAGCTGCGTACATTTATCAGTTTAAACTACTGGAGGGTTTCAGGACTTCAGGACTCCCCATTGTTAAAAAACTGCAGCACTTTTCAATGTCAAGACCGAAGAGTCCTCAAACATTCCTTTGCACACACCCATTTTGTGTTTATGTGTAACATTCTGAAAATATTGATGACGTGCTTTCCATTATTCAAACACCAGTGGGTGGTCATTTGGAAAGTTGTTGTTGGCAGATTTAGGTCATAAAGAGATTTGTATTCTGCTGTCTTCTGAATTCCTATATGCAGCCATCCATTATTCATTTAGTGTCACAAGTGAAAGTATCCAATAACAGGCAGGTTACTGAGGTACAGTGTCAAAGGTTGTGTCAGACCTTTGTTAAATGTTTCCATCTTTCTTCTGTAAACATTTAAGGCCATATATTTTCTTGTGCACATTTACATTGTTCCTACAAAACTTTATTATTGCAATGGTCAGCCCCAACCCAAGTACAAATTTGGAAACGTTTCTACTGCTTAAAACCATTAATAGATGATAGTGCCTCATCTGTTGCCCCTGATTATTAATAGAACAACTGTTGTTGAATGGCAGGCTGGAATAAATGCCTATTCTAAACAGGGTTTTCCATTGAATCTTAGACAGGCTGCCCTGTGCACCCGCCAAAGGTTTGACAAACCAGAATGCCATGAGGACAGCTGGGTTGAACTCTAAGTAGATAGCAGGGAGTGGCTCTGGGGTCCCATGACAGAGCTATAGTGTGGCCCCAGATACACTACAACCTACATGCAGTACTGGCAGCATGTGTGGAGCGTGGAGGCACAATGTGTGTGCAGTCAACTGCTCCGCAGAGACATCTGCGCAGTCCCTTGGGACAGAAATATATCTTATTTCTGAGTAGTTCAGTTGCTGCCAAACACCCAGACAGCTTAAACGCTCCCTTGCTTGCTTCTCAAAGCACATAGAATGACTATTTTTCACTGCTGCTGTAATAAAAAGTGTTGTCATGTCCTTTTCTCCATTTTAGTAAACATGTTTTAAAAAATGACTTTTTCTCCAATTGCAGTTTCGTCTTTATCAAACTTTTTTTCGCTTACTGTATAACTTATTTTAAAAAAATTCTACTGATAAGTCTGGTTTGAAAGGCTACAAGGTCTGTAATTGGCAAAATAGTCACTTTTAATGAATTATAAAGGTTAACCCATTTAATACCAATTAATTAGTTTGATTTTCCATTATTATCCACAGTTTTGAAGATGGAGTCCCCCCTGACAGAACTTCCCACCTTGCTGTCCAATCAATCCATGGGGAGCTGTCCACCTGTGGATAGTAGAGTGGAGAACATGGTCTTTGGGATCTACTACATCGTGGTATTCCTCCTGGCACTGAACGGCAATAGTCTTGCCTTGTGGATCTTCACCCGCCAGAGAGGCACCTCTTCTCCAGCCAATGTCTTCTTGCTCCATCTTGCTGTGGCCGACCTGTCCTACGTCTTCATTTTACCTCTCAGGGCCACTTATCATTTAACCGGAGGCCACTGGCCATTCGGTGAAGTCCCCTGCCGTCTCGCGGGCTTTCTCTTTTATGTAAACATGTATGCCAGCTTGTACTTCCTTGCTTGTGTTGCAGGTGATAGATACCTTGCTGTGGTGCATGCTGTTCGTTCCCTCAAGGTCAGGCATCCTCGTTACGCTCACATAGCCAGCTTCGTGCTCTGGGTTTTGGTGACCGTCTCGATGGCGCCCCTACTGGTCACCCAGCAGACTGCAGAAGTAAACGGCTCTACTGTATGCTTGCAGCTGTACAGAGAAAAAGCCTCACGCCGTGCTCTTGTCTCCCTTGCCGTGGCGTTCATGCCCCCTTTCCTTGCCACCCTCTCCTGTTACCTGCTGATAGTGAACAGTCTGCGGAAAGGTTCAAGGCTGGAGCCTGCACTGAAACTCAGAGCTCTACGCACAATCGGTCTGGTCATGCTTATCTACGTAGTGTGCTTTCTGCCCTATCACTTAAGTCGTGCAACCTTTATTCTGGGTTATGGACATCCGGATCTGTCTTGCCAAATCAAAAGGGGGCTTGCTTTGGCCAACCGTCTTACTTCTTCTCTGACCTGCCTAAATGGAGCTTTGGATCCTCTGGTCTATCTGTTTGCAGCCGAGAAGTTCAGGGGAAGTGTTCGTAAGCTTCTCTGCAGAGATAAGTCGGGGGGTTCTGCCGCTACCAGTGGGGATTTGAAGGGTACACATGAGAGCTCCCTGAGTGCCAAGTCAGAGTTCTGAGACACTGAATTACAAATGTTTATAAATGGTGTGAGTTTTTTCCCCCACGCTTCCTGATTGCAGACTCTATGTATGCATGGTCAATTAAAAATCAGGAATAACGTTTAATAGCCTTACGTTTCATTAAACACATGATTTTGGCTATGTTGAAGTAAAAGTGATTTGGGACAAAGCTGTGAATAGACTATCTGTAAAAGACTAGAATTTAACAGTCCTAGTAAAGTCAGTGTTTTACAACCAGGGGGGCATCAACAAACTTCCAAGGGAGCCTTGAGATAAAAAGGATTTAAAATCATTTAAAATGACAAAACAAGCTTTAAAATAAGCTTAACCAACTGAAAATCAATGTCTGGTTATTTTATAACAAATATACATCTTTCTAGTTATGTCAAGCTCTGTTTTATTGGGTAGAAATTGTAAGGTGGCCTTCAAATATTGTTGTGGAAAATGGTCAAAAAGACTGAGAACACTGTTCTAAGTTATGTATTAGTCTGTTGCCAGTTACCAAACTAATAGTGGGTGGCTAAAGACTCAAGAAGACAATGTACGTGTCAGAGTAAGTTGTGCCTTTAAATATATTGTTTATATTTGTATATTACCTGTTTGCTGACACGCTTTGACTCATGTTTTGCTGTAAGCACCTATAACTGTTGAATACTTGGTGTCAAGACTATATATAAAATGTATGTTATTGTTCGCTAGCAGGTTACTGT
>JAZGTI010011768.1:0-16327 GCA_036877585.1 Botia kubotai | reverse complement strand
CCCCTAGTAGTGTTATTACTAATAAAGCAGATCTCTGGGGGCCCCTAAAGGGCATGGGCCCTTAGAATTGTCCTAACTTCCCCCCCCCTTAGCGGCGCCCCTGCCACCAGGGATAAAAATAATTCAGCAGAGGCAGGGATACATAGACCAGAGCCCCCCCCTGGCAAATCACACCCTGCCTATACATAAAGTGGCATCGCTCTGGGTTTGCTGCAGGCTGTAAAGTAATCCCCTCCCCCGGCGGTAATGGTACGGACGAACCGCGAGTGCAAAACACAAAAAATGGAAAATCAGAATATGATCTTATTTGGATGCCACAACCTAAACTTGTAGACTAGAAAATTAAACAGGAAGACAATTATTCGTTTGTGAGGTATTTGAAAAAAACGAAAAATGAAAGTTTGAAGCCAAATTTTATCTGGTTAATTTTGATGGTGCAAATTGAACAAAGAACTGCAAACCTTTACACGGACCACTGTGGGCACTAGCTTTCGAAGGCACATATGCTACCTGCAGTTAAAAACAGTAATGTTTACAGATACCGCTACACAAATGTATGTGTGCAATATGATGAATACATAGGAAAGTGTTTTAAACAACTTTGATGAAGAGATGAAAAACATCATCTGTATTGGTACAGATAATGCTATTCTGCAGTTACACACATCATACTATTAATTTACTGCTAATGTTGTAACTTTTCTTACTTGTAAATCGCAAGAACTGATTTATTGGAATTTTTTATAAAGGTCCTGTTCACACATGATCTGTTAATAGTAATTTTACCAGTAAAGAATGTATGTGTGAAAGGGGCATTCATTTATTCAGTGTATCCTATTTACAGATTATTTTACATAACTTTGAGACATGAGAGGTTGCTTCTTAATTTATTATATGATTTATGGGCATTCATTTACATTTACAAGCAGCTACCTTCTCTGTAGTCTTAGGCACTGACCCAAGAACCACCCACAGTCCATCCATTAATCATCTCATGCATATTGCACAAAACAGGGTAATGACTTCATGAATCTAGTAGAATCCAATCTCTTTGGATGACTTTACACAGTCTTACATGTCAGTCAGATGTCTTTTTCTGTCTAAGATAGGCAGTTCATGACCAGTATAAGCAGCAAAGTATGACTAGCGTCTGTGTGGCTCTAAGTGTTGTTCAATAGAGCAAATGATTTTCATTTACTTTTACTTATTTGTTTTACAGCTGGCTATTCTAACAGAACTCACTCATTCTCATGGCAATGAGAGGACTGGCCTGTCAAACCCTGCCCATCCAGGAACAGGAAGTATTTATCACAGAGAAAACTTCCAGTTAAAGCTTTCTCCTCCACCATTGGTGGAGTAGATGACTCCACCCATTGTTACCAACTATAAAGTGATTTTGTATTTTAATAAACAGTGCTTTGCTAGTCACTATATTAATCCAGTTGTAAGCGTCAAATCAGTTATTTCTATAAACTTTACAAATAGATGTTACTTTTACCACAAATGTTAAATAGTCTTGTTTAAGTAGTTACATGTTAAATAACAGAAAATAACAGTAAAATAGATTTAAACTTAGCCCATTGCAAATTAAAGCTTATCTAGTTGAGGCAAATAAAAAGAGCAGATGTTTGTGGATATATTGTATGTGTCTTCATCTATAAATAAGTATCAGTGATTCTTGTATACACTATTGTACACTGAAAACAGTAGGATGTATGTATGTGTGTGTGGTACAGATTTGATACACAGAGAGTTCTCCAGGTGATGGAAAGCAGGTGTTGTTCCCCTGCAAAATCTGAGAAATGATCGTTTTCCCTATACACTCATTTCAATGCTCAGAAAGGCTCAGAAATGCATCACAAACAGTGAATTGTTGATGCAGCTGTAAATGAATGTTGTATATCCACATTAATCGTCTCTGTTATGTTTGTAACCTATGTTCCCTGATGATTCCCAGTTCCCTGATAGGAACTGGTGAGTAGAATTTGCATGCCATTTTCTGGCCCGGATATTTGGTTATAAAAAAAAAGAGTCATTCAGGGTTGTGCTGAGGAGACGAGATATACCCGGCTGTCAGTGGTCAAGCGGGGGACTCCTGTGCAAAACAATAAAAATAATAAATGAAATAAAGTTTTGAGAAAGAGCAGCTGGTTTTGTTGTTTGGCATTTTCTAAGTGCAGAGTGATATATGATTGTACATGTATATTGTGATAATACTGAATGTCACAGTTGAAAAATAAAGAACATAGTTAATAAAATGCCTAATTGAATCATACTAAAGTAAATAAAATGCAGTAAGTCTAATAATTATAATTCAGGACTGCTGAATTATAGGATACAATGGCAAAAATTCCTGTGGCGGTATTAGGATCAAAATATCCATTGTGTAAAGAACTTAGATATGTTCTTAAACAAATGGTTAAACAGAACCAAAAATATGATGATAAAATGGCCAAAGCAGGGGGCATTTAATGTAGCATTCTGTGAGGAAACGGAAACCTTGATTAAAAAAATTATAACACTAAGGAAAGGAGTAGAAAGACTAAACAGAAGTTCAAGAAGAAGTTGGCACTGTTCAAGAAGGATGGAGAAGATTTATTAAAAAATATAAGACGGTCAAGAAAAATATCGAAGGATTCAGACAAGGAAACAAAGAAAACAGAAGAGGTAAACCACTAGAATAAGACTATTACACAGCAGGGAGAGGGGAAATAGTTATCATTTGATAAAGGAAGCTGGGCATGGGGAAGAATAAAAGGAAGGTTAAGACCATTGGCTGCACAACTCCCCATTTTAATTAGCTATGCAAGGATTATTGGGCCACACAGTGTGGCCCCACAAGGGTCACTCACCTCCGTAATATCCACAAGCAGGGGGGAATGGATTCGACTGAAGAGAAACAATGGGCAAACTTTTTTTTTTAATTAACTTGAAGAATTAACAAATAATATATAAGAAAGGTTCAAGCCACAATAAAGAAGAATCAGAGCAGATGTCAGTGATAGCTCTTTCAGTGATAGAAAGAAAACCAAAGATTCTCCACCCGGCCCTCCACCGGAGGAAGGAGCGGTGCAGTCACCACCTCCCGAAAAAAGGCAGTCCCTCTTCCCTCCAGGCGACGCAACTCAGGGCCGCTTAGCCGTCCTTTTGGAGGGCTTGTCAGGGGCCTGAGGAGCGGACGTCAACTTGCTATGGCTGGCCCGGTCCTCACTGGAGCCCGGTCCTCACTGGAGCAGGTGCAGCAGCCGGAGGTGGACGCCCTCAGCGACGGGCAGACAGGCTGCGGCGCAGAGGTGGAAACACGCCGTGGGAGGATGTGCCGAATGGCCAAAAACTGCTGGGCAAAGCCCTTGACAGTGTCACCGAAGAGGCCATCTTGGGCCTTGTCGGTATCCCGCATCCCCGCAAGGTTTAGCCACAAGTGGCGTTCTTGGACCACCAAGGTGGACATCGTCCAGCCAAGGGCCTGCGCCGTGACCTTTGTCACCCTGAGGGCATGGTCGGTGCCGTGCGCAGTTCCTGCATCAACCCTGGCTCGGAACTACCCTCGTGGACATGCTTAAGCGCCTTGGCCTGGTGAACCTGCAGGATGGCCATAGCGTGCAGGGTGGAGGCTGCCTGTCCCACCCTGCACACTGTGGTCTTACCAGCTCGGGACGGGAGACGCGGCTGGTCCCGCCAGGTGGCAGCATTTTGCGGGCACAAGTGCACCGCAACTGCACGCTCTACCTGAGGGATCTCCACGTACCCCTTGGCAGCCCCCCCATCGAGGGTAGTGAGAGCGGAGGAGAAGTGGCTTTGGGCAGAAAAAGGTGCCTTCCACGACTTCTGTACCTCTGCGTGCACCTCCGGGAAGAAAGGCACTGGGGCGGGATGGGAATGAGCTTCCCGAGCGGCTCCCAGAAACCAATCATCCAGCCATGAGCGCTCTGGACTGGATGGAGGATTCCACTCCAGCCCCGTGGCCGCGGCTGCCCGGGCAAGCATGGCTGTCAACTCCGCATCAGAGTCAACCGGACCAGCCCACCCTGAAGGGGGGAGTCCAGCGTCGTCCTCTGGCTTAGAGGAGAACAGCCCACTCTCCGATGCAGCGAGTGACATCCTGTCCTCATCTGGAGCGCCAAAAGTGATAACGGGCCCCACGGGGGGAGCCGCACTACCACCTGGCCACTCAGATCTCGATGCTGTAGAGGACCGGGACAACCTCGGGGACTGGCCCGACAGAGAAGTCTCCACCATCACTCTCAGGTCTCCCAGAGTGCTAACCAGCTGTGCCGCCTTAGGCCGTTTAGGCGAGGCAGCAGACTGGGGAGCAGCACAGGGGGCTCGATCTAAATGGGGCATGACCCCACCACGAACACTGCCTCAGCATGCTGTTTGCCCAGGCATGCGACACAGCGCTCATGGCCATGGGACGAGGTCAGGAAACGACCGCACCCAGAAACGCACGGATGGAACGACATATTTAAAAAGACGCACACCGTCCGTGGAGCTCTTTAGAGTAAGTGCTTTATACACCCTTTTCCGGGTGGGCGTGACCCGACGCGCAGCTCTCTTGCCCAATGCTCATTGACTCTTTCCTCTCGGGCCGATGCTCATTGGTGCGTTTTTTTCTACACGTCAAACGTGACTGACTGAAAGGGAACCATAACCAATACTAGAAAAGCTAATGAAATGTGGGATTGGTTTGATATAAAATTAGGGAGCATGGATTAATCAATTGCTAAGAATTGCATCCTGACCCCAGGATCAGCCACAAGCTTTTCGGGGAGGGTAAAGGATTCCACTCCTCCCGGAGTCAGTCGCATCAGATGGAGTAAGCCTGCCTTCTATGCTGCAAACAATAGCCCCTTGTCACAGGTCCCAAAAAAGTGGCAGTGAGCCGCACATATCCTCTGATATGTCTCAACCAGCAAAAAACAATCATGCTGGGTAATGGGTGTCCTGTGGGGTTTTACTCGACAGAAACTCATTCATTGTTTCCCCCAAATTGCCTTCGAGGCTTGCTTACGCTTCCTTGTGTGCTCCCACAACAGAAGTGCTTTTTTGCTTCTTTAAAAGAATCCTGTGACCGCAATGTCTCGATAGACACATTCTAAATAGTGATTTTTTTAAATTATTTATTTAATTTAAAAAAGGCCAAACGTTTTTGGTGAGGGTTAGGTTTAGGGGTAGGTTTAGGGTTAGGGGATATAGAGTATATCGTTTGTACAGTATAAAAACCATTATTTCCATAGAGAGTCCTCATAAACCATATATGCCACTGTGTGTGTTTGTGACTGCTAAGAGTGGTTGTATCCTGTGTTTACGGCTACAACAAAAAATGTAAGTGGATGATCTGAGACATTGGGTCTCCATCTCAAGGTGTCTTCAGTTAGTTTCTGATTAAAGAACATGCCCCAACTTGTTCTGGGGGAAGAAGAAGGTCCACCTCTAAAGGTATCTTTGAGCTTTGTTGTCTCGAGCAATAACAACCTTCACTTTTTGGCACCTGGAATCCTTGTCTGAGTTTTTGAGAGAAGAGTTTTCCACAACATTAAATTGGTGACCCCCGTGATTGGTAAGAGGCAGGAGGACTGAGGGCTGCAACAGGCTGTCTGTTAGGCAGACTGCGCAAACTGGTGCCACTATAGAGGTAAGCAGATTTATGCTTATACTGTATAGTGTTTGTGTGGTCTGCTAGAGGTGGGCCTGAAGCGGTGTTGAAACTCCTTTACCTCTCCAAATTGAACTAATTAAATTAAATTGAATAAAATAAATTAATTGCATTGCGTTGATTGAAATAATTGTATTGTGAAGTATTAAAAAAGGGTTTCAGATCTGAAAGCGGTGTGTAAATGTGAGTGCGGGTGAAGACTCAAGAGGGGCAGGGTGAAAGACCATGCAAGGCGTAATGGCACTGTGTAATCTAGCAAGGCAGGTAACGCACAAGTTGTGTATGTGTTGTTTGTCATGTATGAAGTTTGTGTTGTTGAATTGTGCTGATGAAAGTGAAGTGAGTGAGTGAGTTTGTGTTAAAGTTAAAAGTTAAAGTGACACTATGGATGTGTTACTGTAAGTGTAAAGTACTGTAAGAAGCCAGCTGAGCATGAAAGATTTTTATAGAGATTTTTTTTCTAACCTTTATTTCTGTTCTTTGTTTTTATTTTACATGGAGGATAATGCACTGAAATTTGAGAGAAGTGTGTCTTTGCAGGCAGAAAGACTTATTAACAGAAACAAGGGCAGTTAATTCCCCCGATCTTCCAACACATAATTATAGGACCAGCATTACAAGTTGATGATTGCGAATTTATTAGAAAATGGTTTCAGTTTCAGAAGGTTGTAAAGTAGACAAAACATCAGTCAAAAACATTTTACATAAAACACAAATAACAACAATCATATAAAATAATCAAATTACAATTATCAGTACAAATAATTTGGTTCTAACTAAACTGAAATTTCTATGAACTTGTAAAAACAATATAGAACATAATTTAAAGTCTGTAACAGATTCTGAATCTGAAAAAATATAAAGTGAAGTCATAGATAAGAAAATGCCACTCAACGTTGAGGGCATAGCATCTCCTTCATCAGCTTTCTCCATCTGTGCATCGGTCTCCACTTCAGAACTTAAATACCTGTGTAAAGCCATGCACATCTTATTTTCCCACACACATCCCCGATTTTCTCTCCACTGCGCATGCGCTCTTTATCACATGTTTAAGCTTGCTACGAAAGATTTCACTTGTCACGTGAGGACAGTAATGACTGATAGGACAAGCGTCACTAATACACAGTTCACAGCATGATCACAAATGAAAGTTAAAGTTGAAAGCCAGCACACATTCAAATGCGATTTTAATACCCCACATGTTGATAGTGACTCCCCGATGCCCGAAAATTACATACAACATAATTAACCGACCACATTTGTGAGAGAATGCAAAAGCATTGCAATATATTTTTCCTCCCTATGAGATAGCCCAATGGCCGGGGCGGAAATACATTTTGGTAGCCTGACTGGATGACACAATAGCCCCGGGACGTCGTGCTAGTGATTTTGCGAGCCCTTATATAAATCCAAAGATATAGACCCTATGATTGTAAGGAAGACTGAGAGGCGTTAGGATCCATGTGCAAAATAAACAGGCAAAGGTCATACACAGGCGAACAACAATGTAAAGGGCAATCCAAAATCGTAAACTTAACACAGGCAGATTTCAGTGGCAGGCAGCAGACAAACAGTAAATCGTAATCCAGAAAACTAGGTCGGGGCAGGCAGAAGAGGTTCAATTATCACAAGGCAGTCCGGGTAATACACAAGATAAACTAAAAACAGAATAAACGCTCAGAAATGACGCACAATGGCAAATCAAGACTTCGCAAAGAGCATACAAACTAGAGTCTATTTATATGGCTGTGTGGATGAGTTTCAGGTGTTGCTGGAAGAAGTAATCAGAGTGGCGTGGTGAATGTTGGGAAATGTAGTTCCGGGGTTCCGCTAATACTCCGGTGACGGTTCCCGCTAATACTCCGGTGACGGTTCCCGCTGACGACCCGGAGAAGTGGCTGGAGCCTCCACCGTAACAGAGCCCCCCCCCCCTGCGAGCGTCTCCTGACGTGAGGAGGAGGTCGGTGCCGGGGTCTACCACATGGACGAGGGGCCGGTTTTCCCGGGTTCTCTTGATGAAACTGTAGTTAATGTGGGGTCCAGGATATCACCTGCGTTGACCCATGATCGCTCCTCCGGACCGTACCCCTCCCGTGAGTTAGGTGAGTGTGTGCTTGATCCCAAGTTTCTTCACTTTTTTGTAGCCAGTCATTGATAGCAGGTAGAGTAGTGGGTTCCCCAGACCAGGCGAATAAAGGTGGTTGAAAACCTAAGATACACTTAAAAGGAGTTGTGCCGGTTGCTGGTTTTTATTAATGAATTCTGTGCATATTCCGCCCAGAAAAGAAATTTAAATAAGCTATCCTGATTGAGTCTCTCTGTTTGGCCGTTTGACTGGGGATGATAACCTAAAGTAAGGCTGATGTTGACTCCTAAACTTTTGAATAATGCTGCCCAGACTCTTGATGTAAATTGGGGTCCACGATCAGATACAATATCCAGAGGGAGTCCATAAAATCGGAATACATAATTGCAAAGGATCTCAGCTGTTTCCATGGAGGTAGGTCATTTGGGTAGAGGTATCAAACGACAAACTTTAGAGAAATGATAGACTATTGTGAAGATGGTTGTATTGCCCTGAGAATTCGGGAGATCCGTGATAAAATCTACAGCTATATGGGACCAGGGGCATTGGGGTGTGGGTAATGGTTGTAAGAGACCAGCCGGGAGTTGTTTGGGGGTTTTTGACATTTGACATATTCTGCAGTTTTGATGGTATCCGTTGTTAGCGTAGGCCACCAAAAGCGATTCCTTAAAAGATCAATCGTGATACATGGATGGCCAGAACTAGGAGCTTTATGGACAGAGGAGATTATTTGATGGCGCAAGACTTCGGGAACGAACGTTAGGTTATCAGGACATGAAGTAGGTGGTGGTGTTTCTTCATTTAGCATGTTAATTGTATAATGTTAATAAGTGCCATTGTACTGGAGCTAAGAGGAGATAATTGGGAAGGATGGGTTCTGGGTCTGTTTGGACTTTTACTTCATCGGTCTGACGTGACAACGCATCTGCTTTAACATTCTTGGACCCTGGGCGATAGGTAACTGAGAACTGGAAACGGGTGAAAAATAGCGCCCAACGAGCTGCCCTTAAGTATTCTAGGTTTCTGTGATCCGTCAGAACCACAAATGGATAACTGGCTCCCTCTAGCCAGTGTCTCCACTCTTCCAGGGCTAATTTGATCGCTAGTAATTCTCTATTTCCGACATCATAATTTCTCTTCGCAGGTGATAGTTCTCTATAGAAAAAGGCACAAGAACACAACTTGGGAGGTGAACCGTGTCTTTGAGAAAGTACAGCTCCTACACCAGTGTTTGATGCATCTACCTTGACTACAAAAGGCTTCTCAGGATCAGGATGTTTGAGAATAGGGGTGGTGGTAAAGCATTATTTTAGTTCATCGAAGGTTTTCTCTGCCAAATTAGTCCATTGCAACTTACTAGATTTTTGTTTGGTAAGTAAAGTTAAAGGACCTGCAATAGAACTAAAGTCTCTAATAAAGCGACTGTAAAAATTTGCAAATCCCAGAGATTTTTGCAGTTCCTTTACAGTTTGTGGTTGAGGCCACTCAGAGACGGCTGACACCTTCCTATCATCCATGACGACACCTTCCTATCATCCATGACGACCCCTTCTGGACTGATGACATACCCCAGAAAGGTTGTGCTTGTCGTGTGGAACTCACACTTCTCTGCCTTGACGTATAGTTGATATTTAATTAGACGTTCCAAAACAGATCTGACATGTTTCACATGTTCTGCTAGAGTATTGGAGTAAATCAAGATATTATCAATGTATACAATTAACCATTTGTCAAGCATATCTCTAAAAAAATAATTCATAAAGGACTGGAATACTGAAGGGCTGGTGGCTAGTCCAAAGGGCTAGGTATTCATAATGTCCAGTGATAGTGGAAAATGCTGTTTTCCACTTGTCTCCTTCTCTAATTCTCACCAGATTGTAGGCGTTTCTGAGATCGAGTTTAGTGTAGAATTGGGCCTGACGAAGTTGTTCCAGGGCTACAGGGATCAAAGGTAACGGATATCTAAACTTAATGGTGATTTTGTTAAGGGCTCTGTAATCTATACAGGGACGGAGTCCTCCGTCCTTCTTCTTGACAAAACAAAATCCCACGGAGGCTGGTGAATTTGAGGGACGGATAAAAACTTTGTTTAATTCCTCCTTGATATACTCCCTCATGGATTCAGATTCAGGTTGTGAAAGCGGGAAAACTCTCCCCTTAGGAGGAGTAGCACCAGGCAACAGATCTATAGCACAGTCTACAGTTCTATGAGGAGGCAGCTCTGAGGATCTTGTCTTATTGAACACCTCCATTAAATCAGAATATTCAGATGGAATGTGTCCTGTGGCGAGTTGTTGTTGTTATTGCTGTACTGGCTAATAATAGGCGATTAATTCTTTGAATGCAGCTGGACTGACAATCTGATCCCCAATGTAAAATCTCCCCTGTACGCCAGGAGATTTTTGGCTCATGTCGATGCAGCCAGGGCAGTCCTAAGATAATGTTGTGATGTGGTGATGTAATGGAGAAAAGATGTCAGTATGCAGAACCCCCACGGTCAACTGGATCTTAAACATAGTTCGTTGTACAACCCCTGAACCCAGAGGGCGGCCATCTATTGCCTCAACTGTGAGAGAAAAATCAGAAGTTAAAGCAATATTATTTTCTCGAGCGAATTCTGCAGATATTAAGTTCCCCGCTGCGCCAGAGTCAACTAAAACTGCACAGGTAATGCTTCCTTTTCTATGTGTTACACTCGTATAGTAAAGTTATTATTATGAGAAGAGGAATCAAATGTGGCACTTACCAGGCGTTTTTCACAATTCGGCCGTATTGGGCATGATGCTTTCAAATGGCCAGTTTCTCCACAGTAAAGACAAAGATGAAGACGGATTCTATGAATTCTCTCTTCCAGAGTAAGATGTGTGGACCCCAATTGCATTGCTTCTGGTTCTAAATTACTGCCTGCAGAACTGGAGGTAAAAGGATTAACAGGACGATGAGAACGAATGAGATTATCTACCTGTATAGCTAAGTCCATGAATTCTCTGAGGCTCTTCCCCTCATCTCGACAGGCCAGTTCGGATTGTAAAGAGGGATTTAGGCCCCGGTGAAACAAAAGCTTTAGAGAGTCCTCAGTCCAATCAGTTTGAGCCGCCATAGTGCGAAAAGTCAATGCAAAATCGGCAGCTGTTTGTGATCCTTGCGACATGGTAAGTAATTGTTCACCCGGATTTTTCCCTGCCTCAGGATGATCAAAAACAGTGCGAAACTGATCCATGAAGTTTGAAAATGTATCAAATCGGGATCCCTCCATATCCCAAGCAGCTGAAGCACATTCTAATGCTCGTCCTGTCAGTAGTGAACAAACAAATGCAATTCTACTTGATTCAGAAGGGTAGAGAGAAGCTTGTTGATTAACAAAGAGAGAGCATTGTAATAAAAAACATTTGGAGGACTTGCGGTGCTCGGGTCGTTAGACTGGAGTCGCACGCCCTGTAATGTTTTAGTTAGTTCCTCTGTGAGGTGAGAGAGCTGCGGCAGTTGATGCTGGTGAGCGGCGATCTGAGATGCCTGGGCTGACATCGCTGTGGTTAGTTGCGTGAGCATTGCTGGATCTGGTTGTGGCGAAGTCTTTTGTAAGGAAGACTGAGAGGCGTTAGGATCCATGTGCAATATATTTTAATGTCGTAGTTGAACAGACAAAGGTCATACACAGGCGAACAACAATGTAAAGGGCAATCCAAAATCGTAAACTTAACACAGGCAGAGATCAGTGGCAGGCAGCAGACAAACAGTAAATCGTAATTCAGAAAACTAGGTCGGGGCAGGCAGAAGAGGTTCAATAATCACAAGGCAGTCCGGGTAATACACAAGATAAACTAAACACAGAATAGACGCTCGGAAATGACGCACAATGGCAAATCAAGACTTTGCAAAGAGCATACAAACTAGAGTCTATTTATATGGCTGTGTGGATAAGTTTCAGGTGTTGCTGGAGGAAGTAATCAGAGGTGCGTGATGAATGTTGGGAAATGTAGTTCCGTGGTTCCTCTAATACTCCGGTGACGGTTCCCACTGACGACCTGAAGAAGAGGCTGGAGCCTCCACCGTAACAATGATGAAGTAAGCAGAAAATATTCAGTGGGAAAAAATACACCCTTATTACTTATTTTAGTAGATACATGAAAATCATTTGTGCAACCATTATGACTGGAATTCATAGGGAGGTGGTCATTGCTGATAAAAGAGAAATGATTTTGGCAGCCGCCCCAGAAACCCCAGATAACGAAGAGCTTCTGAGAGAAATGGAGCAAGAAGTTCTTTCTGAACTATGGTCTCAACATGACAGATGTGGGCTTAATAAAATCAGCTAAACCTATAAGGATAAAAATAAGACCGAAAGTAAAATTACCCAGTAAAGCAGCAATATGTTTTGAGCCAAGAAAGCAGTATGGGGCATTAAAAATACAGTTGGGGGAATGATTACAGCTGCAGTTTTAGAAAAAACATCCAGCTGTTGTAACACACCTATATTACCTCTTGTCAAAACAGATAAATCAAAGTGGTGTTTGGTGCGTGATCTAAGAGCTGTAAATGATGTAGCTAAAAATGGTCAAGCTGAGGTACCTAATCCGCACACACTGTTGACAAACCCCCAGTAGCAAAATAGTTTACTGAAATTGATTTATTCTCTGCTTTCTTTAGCATCCCTTCAGCGGAGGAAAGCAGACATTTGTTGCATTTACCCTTTAAGATACCCAAAACACATACGCACCTTCCACAGGCCTATTGTCATTCATCCCATGCTTTTAATCAATTATTGAAAGATGACCTAGAAGATTTAGTGCCGGACAGCACACTGCTGCAGTATGTCAATGATATTTTGATTATATTACTCACTTGAAAAGTGTCACAGAGATTCCATTAAAGTGTTAACTAAGCTGGCTGAGGGAGGACACAAGGCCTCAAAAACAAAATTACAGTATTGCCAGCCTCAAGTAGAATACTTGGTAAGATTGACTGCTTATAAGACCAAAGCGATATCACCACGTGAACTAGAGGGCATAAGTAGAGAAAAAAAAATCTAACTGAGTAGAGGACCTCTAAGATGATCGTCAATGAAACAAGCAGGACAGCAGAATTTAAGAGCTCCACGTACATGGACTAATGATGCATTGGTAACATTTGAGTCACTGAAAAGGGAACTTCAGAATGCTCCAGCACTAGCAAATCCAGATTATACAAAAACCTTTTCTATTTGTATGTATCTAAATGAAAAGAGAATTTTGCCTTTGCTTGTTGCAGGAAACATGTAAAGGGCAAAGCAAGCAGCCTATTGCATTTTATAGTACTAAATTTGATAATGTAGCACAGGGCTACCCACCATGTTATCAAGGGCTTGCAGCTTGCAGTATATTATGCTTATGATAAAGCCTCTTCTCTGACTATGGTTTATCCAGCGATTATTTACACACACCATAAAGTGGCTGAATTGCTAGAGCAGGGAAGATTTGTTCTCACACAGGCCAGAACTTATCCAGATATTATAATCAAACCATTTACTACTGTAAATCCAACAAATTTTATTCCTCTAGAGGGTGAAGGAACACCACATGATTGTGTAGCTGAATCACTAGCTTTTACTCGTCTTAGACCTGATTTAGAATCTACACCCATACAAGATGCAATTGCAGACTATTTTGTTGATGGAACTTGTTTCAGAGACTTTCTTGGAAATCATTCTGGTTTCCCTGTAGTTAAAAGAGAGGGAAAATATTTTGTTCCTGGTATTTCATAGCATTGTGAACAACTATGCTCTGCTCAATTGGCTAAACTGAAGGCCCTCACAGCAGCCTGCCAATTGGCAAAGGCCAGACTGTACATATTTACAATGACTCAGCCTATGCTCATTGAGTATGTCACTTGTTTGGAGCTGTCTGGAAGCAAAGAGGGTTTAAAATAAGTGATGGAACTCCAATACAACATGTATAGCAAATTGTACAGTTAATATCAGCTATGATCCAACCAAAACATCTAGCAATTATTAAATGTCAGACACACAAGAAAGGCAATGACTTGTGATAAGAGGTAATAATGCAGTAGATTTAGAGGCAAGAAAGGCCTTAGGGTGTCACACTTTTGTCATGGCACCCAACCACTGATTAATGATCTTGCTCGTATTCAACATCAAGCAAATGTTTACAAGTATTCAGTATGGCAACAAAGTGGGGCACTTAGAGATGCTAGTGGAATATGGCGATCGCATGAAAGATAAATGATTGCTCCCACTACACTTTTGGCTGTATTGATTTCTGATGCACATGGATTTGATCATTGTGGTAGAGGAGAGATATTAAGAGAGATACAGCAACAAGGATACTGGTCTCCCTTTTTGCAAGCAATGGTGGATGATAGCAAGATGTGACATTTGTGCTCAGAATAATGACAGAAAGGGAACAACTACACCTATAGGACACATACCTGTGCATGAGGGACCTTTTAAACATTTGATAATGGATTATGTGGACATGATAAAGTCAGTCAGAGGAAAAAGATATCTGTTGTTGATAATAGACAGATTCAGCAGATGGGTGGGGGCAGTTCCCTCAGCAGACCAGGGAGCTGGAACTGTAATTAAGTTTTAAACAAGGAAAATGATCCCTAGATTTGGAATACCATCACAGATCAGTTTTGATAATGGATCAGAGACCTGTCTCTGACCTGAGACCTGTCTATATTTATGCACTTATTTACTGTTGCCTCTTATTGTATTTGAAGTTGCTTCCTTGTCCTCATTTGTAAGTCGCTTTGKATAAAAGCGTCAGCTAAATGACTAAATGTAAATGTAAATGGATCAGCATTTATGCAACAAACAGCAAAAACTGTGCTGCTGCAGTTGAAGATAACGCAGAGACTGGGATGTGTTTATCATCCACAGTCACAGGGAATGGTGAAATGAGTACTTAAAGCAAAGATTAATAAGATTTGTGCTGACACAAAACTGAACTGGGTTGATGCTTTGCCACAAACTAACAGGAATACAAACTTAACACTGCATGAAAGGATTACACACAGACCAAAGCCAGTACCATTTTTAGTAGGCTCTTATGAGGGACCTTCTTTGGAACAATTGCAAATTGAGCTGTGAAATTATATGCAACAACTAACTGCTATACTGAGGGTAAATTACAAGTGCAGAGTTGGACTGTTGGACTTGGCACTTCACAACGAATGGTATGAGTGGGCACAATTCACGGTGGGTGAGTCACATCTAACTGATTGTGTGTTTTGTACACCATCTCCATTAAGTGAGCTTATTGTTGTTCCTAATTCTTATGTTTACAGACAATGTGCTACATACTATGCTAAACACTGTCATCCAAAGAAATATGAAGTACCTTTCTACCCAGCTGATTGTCTGTGCTATGCAGTTAGCCCTACATTTTATAGATATTTCAATGGCTCCAAATGGGCTGGGGAGTGTATGCAAACAGATCCCCTGAGTATCCCCTGACACCTTTGAGAACCCAAAGTATATAATATAAACTTGCTTTAGAATATGAATGCTTTAGCCGAACAAATGATACAGATGGAGAAGAAATTGATACTTTAAAGGTAACTGTGTAACAGTTTGGCTTTGGACCTATGTATGTACAAACAGGAGAATGTTTTTAAATCCGATAGCCATCTTTGGGCCACAGCAACAATCACTTATACCTTTACACCCATAGTTTACAATTATGAAGAGAAAAACTGTAAAAACCAAACCATAGTCTGTCCAATTGTTTTTCATATACTGACCAGTTAATTGCAGTGGCTAATTATTTTTTAATTTGTGGAGGCCTTTGATTGCCTAAATTAAGATCCATGCTTCCTAACTATTGAAAAGGCCTGTGTACAAGAGTTAAATTAATACAAGACATTACTATATTCCCTTGGTATTTGGAAAAACCTACTGAACCCATGCCAGTCAACTGCAGAACAGAGAGAGCATATCAGAGCGATACAAATGTTTGGTTAAGATGCAATTGGACATCCGAGAGGCATACCCTATGAATTTAAGGCCAGAAGTGAAACTGCAGCTGGATTTGAATCTATACTGCCCTGGATAGCCATCAACAATGTTGAGTGGATCAATTACCTGTATTACAATCAGCAGAGATTCATTAACCACACCAATGATGAACTGGAGGCTACAGGGGAACAATTAGCCTCTACAAGTAAAATGGCCTGGCAAAACAGACAAGCACTAGATTGGCTGCTAGCAGAAAAAGGAGGTGTATGTGTGATACTTGCTGCACATACAGGGGTTCGACAATGAAACTGAAACGCCTGGTTTTAGACCACAATAATTCATTAGTATGGTGTAGGGCCTCCTTTTGCGGCCAATACAGCATCAATTCGTCTTGGGAATGACAGATACAAGTCCTGCACAGTGGCCAGAGGGATTTTGAGCCATTCTTCTTACAGAATAGTGGCCAGGTCACTACGTGATGCTGGTGGAGATGCTGGTTTCCTGACTCGCTCCTCCAAAACGCCCCAAAGTGGATCAATAATATTTAGATCTGGTGACTGTGCAGGCCATGGGAGATGGTCAACTTCACTTTCATGTTCATCAAACCACTCTGTCACCAGTCTTGCTG
>JAZGTI010011767.1:2982-16328 GCA_036877585.1 Botia kubotai | reverse complement strand
TCCTCCCTTGTTTTCTCTGTGTCTGTCTGTGTGTGTGTCTGTCCGTGTGTGCTGTGTACTCTGCTTTAAAGATATCATTCATGTACAGCTGCTTTAAAACAATGACAATTTGTAAAAAGCGCTATATAAATAAAGTCGACTTGACTTGACTTGACCTCAGGCCTGCTGATCATCTAAGAATTAGAAAGGGCTGGGTAAGTCAACTTTACCATTCTAGTTTCCAGAGTAAATCCCGGGGTGTAGCTATTCTCATCCATAAATCGGTTCCTTTTTCTGTCGGTGAGATCATCTCTTACCCTAATGTCTGTTTTATTATTCTTAGAGGACAGATTAACGGAGTCTGCCTGATTTTGGCAAATTTATATGGTCCTAATTGGGACGATGAGGCTTATTTCAAAAAAGTGTTTTCTCTCCCCAATCTGCATTCCAATCAACAAATTCTGGGTGGGGATTTTAACTGCTGCCTAGACCCTTTTCTAGACCTTTTATTTTTCAATTCTCTATTGTAATTTCAGACCATGGTGCTGTTACATTTGACCTTGCTATTCCAGGTTTTTCAATGTCTCAATCCCCTTGGCGCTTAAACTCTTTGCTTCTTCATAATCCTGATTTTATAGCAATTATCAACAATCGTATTGATCTCTTTATTTCCACAAACTCTTACCCAGATGTTTCAGCTAAGACAATTTGGGAGGCATGTAAGGTTTATTTAAGGGGAGAAATTATCTCATATGCAGCCTATAAAAGAAAAAGGATGAATGAAAGCAGGTCTAAACTTTCTAATTCTTTAGCAGATCTCCAGTCTAACTGTGTTAACTTAACAAACTTAGACTTCTTTAGACTTCTGTTTTTTTACAACAAAGGCAGAGATTGATTTACTTGCTACAAATGAGGCAATTGATGCTCTCCATAAAACACACTGCAATTATTATGAATTCGGGGATAAATCAAGTAAATTGCTTGCTCATCAGTTGCGTCAATCCTCGACCTCACACTTTATTACTCAAATCTTCACCTCCACTGGGCCTTTAGTTAACCCACTAATCATTAATGACCAGTTCAGAGTTTTTTACGCTTCTTTATATACCTCAGAAAACATAGTCGAAGAGGCTCAACTTGATCATTTTTTTTGTTTACTAAATGTGCCTAGTATTGATTCTAATATTTCCTTTGATTTGGCAGCTCCACTCTCATTGGATGAAATTAAAAATGCTCTTAGTCTAATGCAAAATTATAAATGCCCAGGACCTGATAGTTTCCCTGCAGAATTTTTAAAGACATTTTTATAGTTCATATAACACCCCTTTTGCTTAACATGTTTAATGAGTCCTACAATTCAGGTATCCTTCCTCACCCTTTACGACAAGCTATTATTTCCCTTATTTTCAAAAAAGATAAAGATCCTTCTCAGTGCATTAGCTATCGTCCTGTCTCTCTACTCTGTTCTGATGTGAAGCTATTAGCTAAAGTTCTAGCAAAACGTTTGGAATCTGTTCTTCCCAACATAATTTCATCTTTTCACAATATTAGACAGATTTTAAATAATCTTTACTCCTCTTCTTCAAATTTATCTCCAGAATTAGTTATCTCCATGGATGCTGAGAAGTCATTCGACAGAGTTATTTGTTTTACACACTAAAGAAATTAGTTTTTCCTGATCAATTTATAGCTTGGATTAGGCTTTTATATACATTTCCTACAGCTTGTGTGCAAACAAATAATTATTCTAAATATTTCACCCTTTGTCGTGATACTAGGCAGGGCTGCCCACTCTCCCCTCTGCTATTTGCAATAGCCATTGAGCCTTTGGCAATTGCTATAAGAGCTAGTTTGATGGCCGGTATACAGAGAGGAGGAATGGAGCATAAGCTAGCTCCATACGCTGATGATCTTTTGCTATATGTGTCGGACCCTGATACCTCCATTCCCCTGGTGTTGAATCTGTTAAAAGATTTTTGTCCAATTTCAGGCTATAAGCTAAATTTAAATAAAAAAAGTAAATTGATGCTCATTAATAAAGCTGCCTTGGAATTCCTGTTAGCATCTTTGCCCTTTAAATCTTCCCCACAGGGTTTTAGATGTTTAGGCATAAATTTGACAAAACACTTTTCAGACTTATTTGATCATAACTTTGTCCCGCTAGTTAATCACATTATTTTTCTGTCCTTCCACACCATATTTTATGCTTTCTCAATATCAAAAATAATTCCACTTCATTAACTTATTTTAGACTGTAAATTAAAGGGATCATCCCCATTAAAGGGTTCACCCCAAAATTAAAATTTGCTGTTAATTTACTCACCCCAGGCCTTTTAAGATGTTGATGACCTTTAGTAGAACAGTGTCTGAGACTTTTTGCTGAAAACAGGTCTTTGCGAGTTACAAAAGCAGATACAGGCAACACAAAATTAATCATGTTGTTGTTTTTAAAACCCATGAACTATCAACCTGTATCCAGTGACTTTGCTACACACTCCTCCTAATGCTCTCTTTTTGGAACCTCATAAAAACTCCAAAAAGTGTACTATTTAAAACTGAGTAACACTTTATTAGGTTCTGAATTTGAGTTAATTTGATCCATTTTTTTCCGGGTGTTACACACCAAACATGGGAAGGTACCATCTATCTTCTCCAAGTTTTTGTGTGAAATTAGCGAACTGTCACTTCATTTCAGGTTTATATCTAGAGTTTTTTTTGCGAGGTTATGTGAAGCATATCATAGCCTGATCTATTAATAGGCAAAAAAGACCTTGGAGAGCAATAGAATAAGGGTGCAGCATCCTGAAAGACATTTCTGTCCATGGTTTCTAAAAAAAAAGCTTTGGCCTTTGCAGAAGTGTTAGCAGAAGAAGCTGATGAGACATGAGTGTTCTGTACAAGAACACTAAACAACTTACTTGTAAAATGACAAACCAGTCCATGCCTGTTAAAGATAAGAACTGCAACAACCTCACCATCAACCATGAAAAAGCTACAAACTTAATTTAGGAAAAGAACTTCATGCAACACATGGCATTCTTGATATCAATACTGGTCCCCCAACTGAGGCAGGTTAGGCTCTCCATCAAAGCATGAAAACAGGAAATGCTGCAGAAATTGATTCCATACATGCTGAGGCCTTAAGGCCAACTTCTCATGGAAGATTCTGACAGACCTTATTAGAAATATCTGAGAATTAGAGACCATCCCAGAGGACTGGAACAAGGGCCTTTTTGTGAAACTTCCCAAAAAGGGAATGGTCCAGCTGTTCTTCTCGTCCCTTAGGGAGTCATGTATGCAGTCCTCAGGTCATCTTAACACCACTTACCACTGATGTAATGCTTACTGCTTCTGGTGTTACTCGGTCTGTCACAACACTCATTGACTAAGCCAGCTGGTAATCTCAGAGGAGCTCTGCCACCAGCTTCACCTCTAAAAGAGGCTCAGCAAAGGCCACCTACAAAATTCAGTTCATAGCTGGCAATCCATTCAGCCTTCAAGCAGCGCTGCCAAGTCCATTTAAAATACATGACTTTGGACTTAAAAAAAAGTATGGTCACAGTTGAGCTTATTTTTTTTTAAATATGTTGCTTGTTAGGAAAATCTGACAAGCAGCTGTTTCTTTAAATTAATGGTCACTGTTTTCCCCAATGCATCAATTGACACTGATCACAGCTAAGAGCCAGTCAGCAAAAATCACATTTAATGTGCAGGCATGTGACATTGTAATCCAAGCCTTGATAGTTAGACTAAAATAGACATGTACATTATACATATGGCTCAAATTTATTTTATCATAAATATTTAGCTATGTTACATATGCTCTTGTCTTTTTCTCCTTTTACATCTCCTCAATCCGATTCAGCTCACAGCTAATGGAAGATGAGTTAATAGTGCATGCCCTTTGTTGCAGTGTTTTTTTAGAATACCTTATGTTTGTGCTTTTTAAACTCAGAATGATTTCAGTTTAATATGTACCGGGGTTATTTACTGATATTACATAATTGATCATAAATTATATTAAGGATAATAAACAATATAATATTGTGATCGTTTTGGGCTTGTTTTTAAAGCTGCGGTTGCTTATTTGTGTTGAGAGTCGGCAACACTGCCATCGAGCCAGACAACATGTGGGTCCCATTCAGCTATGAGTCAGCCGTTTACACATTGAATACATCGAGCCCCTGGTTCTAGAGAAGTCTTAAGGCCTTGCTTTAAATACAGAGCACTAAATAAAAATTATGAAGTTCTGCAACCCTCTTCCCTTCCCTTGTCCCAACAGCAGTGCTTCATGATGCCACAGTTCTTACAAACCTCAAAAGTGCTTATAACCTATTTAAAAAATGTGAGGGAAATGAACTTTTGTGACCCCTACTTGCCACTATGAGCACTATGTCATGCCCCAGCTCAGCTCTACCTAGTTGTGCAAGTATTACCTGATCTACTTCCATGAGCCTCCTGTGTTCTCCTGTAATCCTTGTGTTCTTGTATGTGCTTTGCAGTTTAACCAGGACTCATCATCATCCAAACATCTCCATATCGCAAAGCTTTAATAAGCTCAAAATATTCATGTTTTCTTTCACAAACTTCAAATGACATTTTTCATTTTGAAAAACATTTTTGAATACTTTAATGATGATTTTGGAGCTTCGAAATCTCAGACACAATTTAATGCCTTTACCATGATGAGACCAGGATATTAGTTAATATTACACCGTGAGGGTAATTTATGACAGAATTTTCTCTATTTCTTTAACTAATTGTAATGGTTTTTAATTAACTTATGAGCTTTTCTCATCAAACATTGATATATGTGATTTATTTAATTAAAATGTTTACTAACTGACAGTGCTAGTTCTAAGATAATTTGTGGTTCATTGTGTTTTTAAAAACAAAAACTGAAGCAGCATAGTGGTCTTCACCATGCAATTGGTCATTGTGAACAAACCTTAATGAAAACAAAAAATGAAAAACCTAAATTAAAATAAAAAAAAGAGACCACCACATTTTAAGACTGTGTTTAAAATGTGTTTAAAAATTAAAGTCTATTAAATAACAATAAGGAAAATGCTAAGTGCACCAAATAAAGTACATTCAAGCAACTAAACTTTCTATTATGGCAGGTCCATCACCTTCACAAAAGCTTCCTTCTGTTCCATTTACATTTACTGATGCAACCTAGAAGAAAAAAAAATATATTAAACATTACAGGAAAGTGCACAAAAACCTCCTCAACATACTAGAAATATATTTTTGGCTTATTATCTGTGAAAAGGCTTTAAATAGTGAAGCTTCAGAGAAAAAATTCCATGTAATTCTTTCACTGTTTTATAGGAAAAGATATCCCCCTTTTAACCATAGTTTTAAATATTTATAAGGGTAATCAGTCAAGTGGTGTGGATGCTAAACACACAACTGAAGGAAGCAGCTCTAGAGACAGTGTAACATTAAACACGGATGAATATAATTAACTGCTTTAACGTTAGCAATACTAATAATTTCAATCAAATAATACTTTTGGTTAAAATAGTTATATTTAATTAATTAGTTACAATAAGCATTTACTGCACAAGTGTCTATGTACTGTTGATAAGCATGCAACGTTGGCTGCACTCACTAGGAGTCAGTATAAAACCTAAGGCGGACAGAGAGAGTTACAAGAATAGATATGTTTGTTATCATAGGCGTAGGCTGTGAGGCCCTGTTCACACCGCCAGTGACACCCAGCGACAAAGCGACATGATCCCATTCATTTGAATGGAGAGTTGGCAACTTCTGGCGACACAAGCGACAGACCATAGGCGACAAAATGTAGGTGTGGCGAGCGATAAGAGTGACACGACAAAAGTTGATAAAGCATAACTTTATGCAAATGAGCAGCAAATTTCACGAGCAACTACCAATGGGAGTGAAGTCAGTGGAGTTCATGTGATTTATCTGCTGTAGTGGGTGTCAGTGGATAGATGGAGGAAAAGTTGATTTTAGCGGTATTCCTGTACTTTATGATATGTCTGTGTACATACAGAGACACATTTTAAAAAATTATGTATGTAAAAACGTGTCAGGTCCTGTTCAGTATGAAGAACTGCTGATACTGAACTTCATTCAGCCGCAGCTCCGGCACCAGCCGGTGGTGATCATTGTGCTGACTCCATGCCTGAATTGTTTCGTAAAACCCAGATAGACCGGCGTTTGTGCTTTCGCTGAAAAAATATAGGGCAGCAATGGCAAAGAGCATGTGCTGTTCCTCATTTATTGTTCATATTAAGCACTTTATTACTCTGATTCCATTTATATGAAGCCTTTTCCCTAATTTAAGCAGCAAAAACTGATTTGTTGTCTACAAAGAGTAACGTCATTAAATGTCATTCACAAATGTCATTAGGCAACCAGAAACGCCCACTAGCGACCCAGCGGACAAGCGGCGGAAAAAAAAAATCACTGGTGGTGTGAACGGGGCTTTAGGCAGCCGACTAGTGAAAATTGCTAATAAAACTTTAGACATTTACAAAAATTGCCCTCCGACCACTTTCTTGGACACCATTTTAATTTTTTTAGCTTTTCCCTGCTCGACTAATAACCTTCCCTGTGAACACATATGCACAGTACTGAGATATCACGTATAACGTCATATAACGTAATGAAGGATACAAAAATGAAAGTGACCTATTTGTCAGATATGGTAACCCATACCCCGAAATGTGACCTCTGCATTTAACCCATCACTGGTGAGGAGTGAACACACACTGCAAATCATGAACACGCACACACCCGGAGCAGTGGGCACTACATGACTGCGCCCGGGGAGCAATTGGGGGTTAGGTGCCTTGCTCAAGGGCACTTCAGTTACAACCCCCCAGTGCTGGAATTGAACAAGCAACCTTCTGATTACAAGTCCAACTCACTAACCAGTAGGCCACAACTGCCCCGGATGAATATCATTGTTTATCAAAATAAAAAATTATAAAGATAAACAATTTAAAAAAAGATTTGGAACAGTTGGCAACCCTGTTAACATAACTAAATAAGTAATTTACAGTAATTTACTTAAGTCTAGTTCCAGGTCAGAGAGCTGTCCATCAAAATCTCACTAGCCAATAAGAGTAAAGCTCCACCCACACGAGGTTTGTGCCAGAATGGCGAATGTAATTTGCAGATTGAAAGCAAACTTGTGAAAAGCGTAAACGTTCTGTCAGCGCATTCATAAACAATGATTTGCAAAAAAAATTATTTGTTTTAAAAATATGGTTTGTTTGAAAATGAGTTTACTGCTTTTATTTTCAAAATGTTTATATTCCTTCATATTGCTTATTTTTGTTTCTTCAAAGTTTGCATTCATTTTTATTGGCATAAGAAAAATCCCATACCTTCCTACCTTGCAATGCATCCTTTAGAGGCAGCATTTTAGAGCTTTGGACGCAACCATAAGCATTATGGTTTTTATGTAGAAAAAGCCCAGCTCCCCATTCACTTGTATGTATTTAAAGGGCAGGCTTGAGCGGTCCAATATAGCAGCACTGTTGACATACGATCAAGAGGCCAATGCGCCATCTATGTACTTTTCTACTTGTCTATATGTCTATGATTGTTACTATGGCTTTACTATGGAATCGCATACTGCGACAGTCTTACTGAATTGGATTAAGTACCTACTTATTGACCATTAAAACAGCACTTTCTATATTCTGTATGTGTGAGTGCAGTTTGCATACATTCTGGACATACTAAATCCAGAATGTAGTGTGTATAATGTAAAAGAGCGTGGAACTATGGGACATGTCATCCTCACCATCCATGGACAACAGAAATCAATCACAGAGTATTTACAAATCATGTTTACAGGTGAGGTAATGCTTAATTATTACCGATATGTGACGTTATATGTCAAATGAATTGGGTTAATGCTGCACAGTGTTACATGTGTAAAACAATCGTACTAAAAGCACATTTTAACTTGCAGTATTTGCAAAAAAAAGGTTACTATTTATGTGTAACACAAACTGTTTTTAAGTACACTGCCAAAGACTTGTTCACCGGACTTGTGCTAATTACTGTACAAATCAAGTGCAATATTAACTGTATAGTTAAATTAGCATTACCCACATATAATACACAGAAGCTGCTGAAAAGGTAATGAATAAACATGGTCTACAGTGAGTGAAACAACAACATACTGGTGTGCGATAGAACCACTACTTCCACAATTGTCCCTGTGTATTTGTTTTTTATGGCAGTACATTTGGAAACCTGGCACAACGAGTATATTACATTATTATTGACAGGTGACATTTGGAAACATTTGTGTAAATATTTGGTTAATGTTAGTACACAATTAAGCAAACTATATGACACTGTGCAAGTGTTTTTGGGTACTTTAAAAAAAAAAAACTTTATTTTGTCTTTTAAAATGTCTGGGTATTACTGAGGTTTTAGACATACTATTCCCTACACAATGTTTTTTTGCCTACTAAAATCATTATGTGTTTGTTTTTTTAGTCCCTACCTTTAGGGTAGGGACTTTCTTTATTGCAGCAGCTTTAGCGGGAGAGAAGCAGCATATGCGAAGCAAAAGAGGCTTAAATTAAGCATATTTGGTATTATAAAAGTATTACTAGAGGACATAATGTCGAAAGATCATCACCCTAAATGTCACTAAGCGTGTGTGTTGTGTACAGTTCAGTTCTGCTCACTTCAAACTGTATAAAAGGTAAAATGGTGCCTAAATGGCTTTTTATGTCTCTACGATGTGTGAAGCCTTATGTTCTGTTGTTGTTTATGATGCTATTTGCAAATTATATGTAAAAACCCTTTATTTACAAAATGTGTTGGTATTTTAATGCCGTACAAACACTCACTCTTTCTACTTTAATTAAATTATAATCTTTCAAGCTCACCCTTCTGGCACACAACTTCACAGTCCAGCTAGGCTCTACAAACTTTACACCAGCCAGAAACTTTGGGGTTGTCTGATGACAAGCTGACATTTTCCGACCACATCTAAAACAACATTGTTTGCCAAAACAACACAATCATGTAGATTTGCTTTATACAACAATAGGAAAAAACGGCCTAATCTCACTGAACATGCAACAAAGCTCCTTGTCCAGGCCCTTGTCATTTCTAGGCTGGACTACTGCAATGCTCTGTTGGCCGGCCTTCCAGCACAGGCACACAAACCACTACAACTGATTCAGAATGCTCTCTTCTAAAGGGCACACAATCACTTGCTCGCAGGTTCATCTTCATCATCCCTCGCTGGTGGAATGATCTTCCAAACACAATCATCTTCCAAACCCTCACTACCTTCAAGAAACAGCTAAAAACCTGCCTCTTTCATAAGACACGAGTATGAATAATTATATATAAATATTACATTTACCCTCATCTTTCCCTACAGGTATAGCCTCTATCAAGCAACGAAATGCTGGAATCTTGGTAAAAGTGTAACTGCGCATGGCAGATGTTATTGCCTCCTTATGATTTTCGCTTCATTGTTTTCCTCACCTTGTAAGTCGCTTTGAATAAAAGTGTCTGCTAAATGCCTAAATGTAATAATCTTATTGGTTTACAGTTAATGCTCAAATAACGAGCATTGATTGTTGGCCAGGAACAAAAGCATTCATACATTGAAACATTATAGACTGTCTGGATGCAGGCACTCACTTGTCAAAGCACAGGAATCTTCTGTCTTCAAAGTGAGCATATGGGTTCTCATTGTCAATAACTGTAAGGCAGATCCAGCAGAAATGTTTCCAGCAAGAGGTACATGTCATCTTGTTACAGCCACTCTCTTTCTAAAAATGAAAAGCACAAAATGTAGTTTAAGTGTTTTTTTAGTAGATGAACCATGTAAGCCTGAAAACAATGTTACTAAATTATTAATGATAAGTGATGGTATTATTCATGTTCTTATTAAACAGCTCTGTAAAATACTTATTTTAGATTGGCATTCAACAGTCAAATATTACTGACTGTTACAAGGCTCTCTGGAAAACGTGATTAGTTAGTTGAACATTAGATCTGTTCCCCAGAACCCCAAAACCAACTGCTAAAACTGACACCACTCATCTGGGTACTGCTGGTCATCTTGACCGGTAATACTTGTGTTTAATGTATCACTCCACTCACTCTTGTCTCATGTTAAGTTTGAATTTTTTACAAATCAGTTTTTTTTATACAAATCAATAGTTTTTGTCTAATTTTTTACATGACCAGTAGCCATGTAAGAAGTGGAAAAAAATGTACATGCAGCTGTCTGCTTTTGCAAAGTATATTTTAATGAGACATTTACATTATGTTGCACTAACAACCAGCTGAAGGTACATTATTCCTTACTTAATGACCATTGTCCAACACTGAACACCATATAATGTTTCAACTCTTTTATTTCTTCACTAACTATACAAATAAGCTAATAAAATATGGATTTAAAGAAATATTATGTCTCTTTTTACAAACACCATTTTCAGAAAAGTTGGGACATTTTTTTTTTAATCTAATAAAATCAAGAACCTGTAATTTTGTTGATTCTTTTTAACCTTAAACTGACAAAACAGAGGTTTCCTGCCTTGCCCTACACAGAGGTTTCTCTTGGTACCCTGAATATTTTAACAATATTAGGTAGGGTACATGGTGAAAGACACAAATTCACACAAAATGTGATTTTTAAATTGCTTGACAATTCTCTAATGAAATTTGTCTCTTAGCTTGCAAAGACCACATTTTTTGTGATTTTTGGTGATTTCCAAAAAACCTACCTCACCTATTACCAATTTACCTGCTAATTGTGGGCTTCTTCAAAACAGTTTAACTTATATATTCTGTAATCTGTATTCAGATATTCTGAAGTATTTTAAATATTTATAATATTTTTTCTGAAATATTTTAAAAGGCAAAATATTTTGCCTTTGTCCCAACTCTTTTGGAGTTTGGTGTTGCAGCCATCAAAATAAGTAACTGTAAGTATGATTTTCGCTTGCTCAAAATGCAAGACAAAATGAGGATAAGGCTAAACCAGAAATGTAATTTCTTAGTTTTGTCTACACAAGGAAAAACAGCCCTTTATATCTAAGCCTTGACTAAGAATCTACCAAATACCACACTTTTAAACAAATAAAATTAGATCCCTGTATGCAGAACTATGGCAGTAGATGCTAACCTGTACATGAGTGCCACACGATGGACATTTCTTACTATTATCCTTCAACCACTCTGTGCTAAAGAAATTGTTCACCTCCCTCTGAATGACCTGTTTTCCAAAACGCTTTTCAAGAAACGTTTTCCTCTCATCACTTGCAGAAAGGTATTCAGCGCGTAAACCACAAATCTCATCTGTTCAAGAAAAGAAAAAATATAAAAATGTTTTGTAACATGTATGCAGGAAGAAACTGATAAGTAAAACCACATGAAAATTCTGTATACATTTTATATGGCATTATTTCAATATGGGATGTATGAATGTATAGGACTATTAATTCAGATATGACATTCATCCATTATGGTCTCACCAGCAGTGGCTATGCATTGAGAGAGGCCATGATAACTTCGCTTGCATATAGTACAAAAAGGGTATCGGCAAGAGGGGCAGATGGCCAGTGTTGTGTCAGGCTCCAGCATCACAGCCATGCAACAACTCACGCGGGGACAATAAACAACATCCTCCATTTGGTCCAGACTTGACTGCAGGAGGAGACGGTCATATCTGGAAAACTCATCTTCTCCCACCAGAAGTTTCACCTATTGTAGCAGTATACTGAGGTCAAAACTAAAACTGAAGCTACTGTTAAAAGTCATAACCTATTGACTCACACTATACAGCATAAACATATATGTATAAAGGTTCTTGTGTACAAGTACCTGTGTTGGAGTGGCTATGGACATACACTTTGTCTCAGGGCAAACAAGGCCCTGGACTTTGCCATCTCTGATCTGAATCTCAAAGTATTCCTTCATGCAGTCCTTGCAGTAGACATGTTGACACTCTTTTAACAGCAAACAGTTGGAGCCCAGCTTCTCAGAGAAGCAAATCCCACAGCAGAAGACCTTACCATCAAACAACTTCTGCTTCTGAGCTTCATCAAATTCAAGGAGCTGGTTTAGTATGTCTAAGTGAGGACTGACTTCTTGAACAGCTCTTGGGTCTAATTCTTGTGGTTTACTTTTATCTCCAGCAGCATCTACTACTTGTTTTTGGTCATATTCACCCTGAGACTGACCACCAATGCTTTGGATTTCAAGAGGAGACTGGATGTTCAGGAATTCCAAAATCTCTTCCTTTAGGAACTGGATCCAGGTAAAAAGAACCACACTGCCCTGTTTCTCCTCCCAAAGCTCATCCAGCCTCTTGCAAAGGGCAGTGATCTTTTCAGACAATAATGTATTAATTGAAAAGAAATGACCTTACTGGCTATGCGGTTATCATACAGATATCAGAAATATGAAAAAGAATTCTTTTAATAGCTAAGCAGGACTCACCTGGATTCTCGTGAGCCATTTGGAGCTTAGAGTAAAAACTGGAGCAGATGATGATGGGTAGTCTGCAGGAAGTTCAAAACTCAAAACCAAGGGGGGTAAAAATGATACATCACACTCTATATGTGCAGGCCCTGTCAAAGAATATAAGAATAACTTAAGACTACAAGGAACCAACTAGCAATACTCATTGTTCAAATCTCACCCTTTAATATCAGTCTGAAGTCCAGAGGAAGCTCAAGGCACAGATGGATCTCCCCCTTCTGTCCTGATTCCGCTCTACGAAACACCTCCTCATCATATATGCTCGCTAAAGCCAGCAGTTCATCTTTTTGTGCTTCCTGGTTGGTGCACATTTGTTTATTCCTGAGATTTAAATATAATCAAGTATTATAAAATGTACCCAGAACAGCAAGGACAAGTCTACAGTAGTTGTCTACATGAATTAAATCCTAAAATCAAAACAAAACTGCATTTACGTCCCATTTTACCTGAATTGTAATATAATTCTAAACAAATAAAAACATCCGCAATTGTTTGGATGATGAAAAGATGTTTCTATATAACAGGTGCTTGTAAAATAGGAAGGCTCAGTGATCAAACAAAAATGAAGGTAAAGAAGAATCAAATAATTGAATTTAAAAATCTAAATTTAATTTAGCAAATAATAATCCCACACACTGCAGAGGAATGGCATGCATGGGTATCGTCCACGAAGGAAGCCTCTCCTAAAGCCCATGCACAAAAAAGCACGCCTAGAATTTGCTAGRGCCCATGCTGAAAAAGATGAAGACTACTGGGACTCTATACTCTGGAGTGATGAGACAAAGATCACTGTTTTTGGAACTAATGGTTTTAACACTGTATGGCGTCATAAAGGTGAGGATTTCAAAGAA
>JAZGTI010011766.1:0-16330 GCA_036877585.1 Botia kubotai | reverse complement strand
CAGAAGGAGAAGAGGATGACGCCGCCCGGAGTCCCTCAGACGCCCGAGGACGTGTACACCCATGCCGGCAACGTGAGTGCAGACACACCGCCTCCGTCCATGGACTGCAAACGTATGTTCACTGAGACGTAGAACAAATCATTTTATGTACACTTCAAGTAATTGGACGATTGTCACCAAGATATCAAAAATATTCTATGTATTTACAAAGAAACTAAAGCCAAACCCAAAACTCATCTGTAAAAACTACGTTTTATCCTTCAATGTCCCTAACGTTACATGACTGTGTTTGCTCTGTGTTGCAGGAGAGTTTTGTGGTAGATTACTTAAAAGGTGCAAGTTTGAAAGATGAACCGGACAACAACCACAACGTGACAACTACGAGCGTCTATGGCCAGGAGATTCTGGTGCACTGACACCGAAATCTTAACAAACCCAAAGCCAACAAAGACTGTATGGATTCCCTTAAGGGAAATTACAAAAGAACTCCCAAGGACATGGATCAATGCAGACAAACATTAAATATTAAAAAGTGGAAGAATTTACTCCAGGACACGTATCAGTTTTACGCACAGGAATTATATTACTTGTTTTAACAAAAAGGAACTGTCCTGTCTATACTCTTGGAGAATTACGTGCAGCAAACTACACCTTTTCTATCTCATAGTATTTTTGTGGACTGTACTTCTGTGAATAGCTTTTACACAGAGAAAAATAAGGAAAAAGAAAAAAGATTGGTTACTCTCAAACAGCACTTAGTTTCCAGTTTCAGCCTACCCCATGTAAACACTTTTTTGTTGTTGTTTGGCTGAATAATCGTGGATATTGCCCTCTCTTAACTGCTTTTTTCTAGGCAGATATTTTTGGTGGGTTTTGATAACACGCCTGTGTAAATTTAGCAATATAAATTTTCTGTGTTGATTTAAATGATTTGCTTTATATTTTCCACTAAAGTCAATCTTTCACATACTATCAGGAGCAATGACAGAATTGTTGCGCGCTGTGATGACTTTCAACCTAGTAGCATTTCTCGTAGGCCTTCCCCTCTGCCATTTTAATTATTAATTATATTTTATACTGTTAGTATCACACTTGTTATTATATACAGATATTGTACACAAACACATTGACGGAAACAAACCGTTGTCAAACCGTTTCCCCGTTGTTGTTATTTAAGTTCAGTATACTGACTCAGCGAGAGGTGAATGGGAATAATAAATCTGATAGCTCTCAGATGCAACTGTGTAACTGTGCAACGTTCTTTCTTTCTTTCTTCCTTTCTTTCTTAATTTGCTTAAATATTCTAAAACTAAATTCTACATTTAAAAACCGAGTTGCTAATTCCTGATGTGTATACATATTTAGATGGGTTACTTTTACTCGTTCTCTTGACTCTTGGCCTGAATATGGATGTCATTTTTCTTTAAATGGCACTAAGATGTTTGTTAGCCTTCTCTTCTGTATATTTTTTGTGGGTGCGGGAAAAATATTGGTCAGTAACTGTCAATATAGGTAACTACTGCTATTAATGCCGTTTTATTCACACGGGTGTTGCAAAACAAACAGTGTAGTACCTTTTACATTTGATTATTTGATTAAAAAAACATTTTCCGCCAATGACGATTTGATCCACTCCAGTCCGGAGGTGGTGTGGTGTCCCAAAATTGCATAGAACTGTAAGCTGTAGCTACTGTTGTGATATTATACTAGTTATACCTTATTCCTCATTGACATGCATTGAATTCATATTTCTTTTCCCCAAGTGATTTGCAATATATTGTAATATCAAACATTCTGACGTGTGTTATTTATATGTATATATAGCTTTAAAAAGATTAGCTTATTTATATTTTGCGTTGGCTATACATTGCGTTCTACATGCATTAACATTCTTAGTGTATCTTTGTTTTTTAAGTTTTGAGTTTTGTACAGAAATTATTGTTGCCCGCGTGGGTACTTCGATGGACAACCTATTTACATTACCTTACTTTTTTATCTTTAAAGATTATATTTTAATTGTTTAGTCCAAGTGATTATACGAGCTAAATGAAATATACAAACATTTAACGGCATGAAATACAAACGTCAAAATTGGTTTAATTCTAACAAAATTCATTATGTTTAACTTCGTCTTTTCAGCAAATGGAAACGTTTATTTCGTTTAGAATTTAAATAAAAAACAAGCGTTGCGCACAGCGAGTGACGTAATTTGGAATCCATTCCGTGCACGCTCTAAAGCAGGAGTGAATTTGTATGCATGGAAATTCGTATGCCTGCCACGTAGCTCTCTGAGTGCAAAAGGGCCTAGATCCTTCCATCAGATTGCAATGTAAAAGCGTGCAAATACGATTGTGTGAGTGAATTGCCTTTTTCTCTAAACCCACAGTTTTGCTGGGGAAAAGCAAAACTTTTAGCCCCTAATTTTTAACAAGACAAGTTTAGCAATTTCTCTTATTTTTATTCATTTCAGATATGTTTAAAACAGCTGGCTTTGCACTCTCTCGGCAAAGGCGCAACATTAACCATCCAGCTGAACGACGCTTCTGTTGAGACTTGGGATAACAGCTGATTTTTCCCCCCAAGAACTTTTGTGTGGTAATGACTATTCAGCCAAACACACAGCCCTTTTCTTGAAGATTTAAATTTCGCGGATGATTTACCTTACATCCGTTGCGTGGCAACGAAATTCAACCTGTAGCTACTAGCAAGCGCCCCACCCTTCATGCAATATACTCTCTGCTAATAGCATCGTTCAGACACACAGTTATTATTCCGTATTTCTCAAAACTGCCTCCAAACATTTAACTTGTTTCACAAAAGTCACTATTGGCCCTATTAAGGAAACTAGACAAACAATAACAATGAAAATCAAAACATTAAGTTTAATATTACATTATCAAAAATATTTTGTGCTTTTTAAATGCCATGCAAACAATGCACAGATAACGTTACTAAGTATATTTTCAATAATTTCAAGGAAAAACAATGACAAAATAAAATGTATCCGTCTTTCTCTAACAGAAGTGAATCGAAAGACATTTGGCTGTGCGTATGAAACTAATATCAAACTATGTAATGATTCTGGTTGGCGTCTTCTATATTTGGTCCTTACCAAATGTACTCTACCAAAACATAGGCTATAAATCAAAACATTTTCTAATTTGTTTTTGTTCTTTTTTGTGTTCGACCCTAACACACACAGAATCAAAACTGTGAGTCGTCTTATCTTTTACCAGCGTTTATCTACTTAATTTGAAAAATTATTTATTTAATAAATTTATTGTCTAAAATGTATAATGAATATACATTTTTCTTAAATTAATAAATTATAAAGTTTGACGTTTTACATGGCCATATCAATCCGATAGAATATTTAATGATTTGAATCTTTTTCTTAAGACTATAAATTGGTAGGCCTAATCTATAGGACTGTAAGTATAGTTTTTTGCTTATGGGCCGTCTGTCCAGTCACAATATCAGAATGAAAGACGCTATTCACATTTAATCCTTTTATGACGTATTTAGTGTCGAGGATTGCAATTAATGAACTATTGCAATGAGTAGAATTAATTTTTTATATTCTTTTATTAATATATATATATATATATATATAGTCTTTATACGCAGGGTTAATATGGACCATTGAAGAGAAATCTTACCTTCTGATATTTCTTTAGCGCCCTCTTTTGGAATTCCTTCTCGCACTAAATAGAGCATCGATCTCAATCAATTTTTATCGATAACACGTAACACGTAGTACATGAACATTTTTAAACAACATTATAACTTTGAAAGGTAACGCTGAACAATTTTAACCTAATGTTCTCCATAAGCGATGCAATTTTCATTTTGACTAATAGATCTATGAGGGGAGAAAAGATCAAACAAAAGATGCAAGTCACGATATTTAAGCGTTAACTTAAACGTTGACCCAAACCTAAAAGTATTTAAAGTAAAAATGAGGCATTTACATAGATATTTAGAGAGAGAAATCAACTGTTTAGGGTGATTTATTTATTTTTAATTGCATAATATCTACAGCCATTATTCTTTTGTTCTGTGCTGACTGGTCACTTAACTGTGTCACTACAGAGCATAACATTTTCTTTGCTAGGAATTCCCATCAGACCTTAGGCCAATAAACATGGTCGAACAAAGTCTGAGGCTATAGAAGATGGCTGCATTAGTGGCCAAGGGACCTTCACTGTCACACACCTGCTGCAAGCCCATGGCACAACGCCAGCCGAGGACAGTTAGCCCGCCAGGCACATTACCCTGGCAGCAGTTGCCAAGGTGACAGCATGTCAGAGCCTGCCCATTGAGGAACACTGGGGGCTGACGGCCAACGCATTGGTGCCTCTGACCGGCCCCTGGAACTGAGGAAACGGGGACCAAAAACCATGCAAACTAAAGTTTAACAACAAGTTGACTCCACACGTGACATTGGCCAGTCTGCCAGTGCTAAGATCCTTAGCCTTTATAATCTCAACATTAGGCAAAAGTAACACACTTTTCCCCTTGGAGTTCCACATCTTTAAATGACAGCTAGTTCCATAGGCAACAGTCATAAATACCGTCATGCTATACACATGCATGTGTATGAGAGAAAGTAAGAGAGAGAGGATGAACAGTGATAAAAGATGTAAGCCGAGAACAGGAGGTGAAAGGTGTTCCTGTTTGTGCTGTAGCTATCACATTAACTGGAGGATGTGAAGCAGAGGGGAAATAGGCTATGGGCTATGGGCGCTGTGGTTTAATAGATTACTTACAATTGGACACAGGTATTTGGGGTTAGCCATTATACCCTTGAGACTCAAAAAAAGGATAAAGACACACCACAATTCAACAAAATATGCTACCACTTCTTGTTCAAACTGCTTTGGGTTTTATAAAAACAAACATTGTCGTTTGGCATACGCAATGCAATACCGTTTCGAGTTTTGGAAATTGCGCACACCATTATGCGAAAATTTGCATCTGCTTGTTTTTACTGTTTCTGAAGAACACTTACAGATTATCAAGTGTCCTTTCAGACATAAGCTTTTATAAAATCAACTCATTGTAGGCACTGCACAGTTTGTTAAGGTCAAATCTTTGTTTGAATGGGTTGAGTATTGAACTGAATTGAGGTCATCAAAAACACAGCCATATCTCTTCAAGGGCGCATCTGTATTTCAGCTAAGCTCTTGGAGCGGCAATCGCCCTCTGAAAGAATGGGGAAATATGTACACCTAAACTGAGTAAGGTCTCAGCTTTAGAAAACAGCCCCAACAGGCCCCTTCAGAATCACTGTTGCAATATGCACATCGGCTAGTCGCGAGGACTGAATTCAATAACACAAGTGGCCTATGCGACAAACCATTTGGCAGCTCAAGAAAATCGTCCTCAATACAGATTCAAGATTGTTTGGTTTTAATCATCTATTTTCAAAAATTTTCCTAGTAAAGGAGTCGATGGGCATGTTAAATCGAAATAGTCACTTCAGAGAGATTTCTCCTCAGACAACAAATGGCACAACAACAAAATCCTTTCATAGAGAGGATACTTTTTACTTTCTCTGTGCTCTTATTTCACTGTACTTATCAGTATTTAGAGTAGATAAATGCAGGAATTCCTGTTGTTCAAACCTTTCCAAACATGTCACATAAAACCGTAGCAGAGAGTTTGCAGGCTGAAATAAAAGTACCTAATTGATGCAATACACCAAGGACATAATTATCTCTTTGAATAACTGCCGGTGGTTTAATTGCTAGTAATTGTTCTCCAAACCTTGTTCAGAAGTGATGAACACAAGACTGTTATTATGCATCATGTGTTAATCCTGCTATTCTGGCTTAGTCATTAGGGCTTCTGTATCAAAGCGCCATGATAAGGGCGGCAGAGAGTGAAAAATATCATACAGACGCACAATGTACACTCATAATAGTGACATAATGCATTTTAATACAGCATTTCTCCTGTACTAACCCCAGGAACACACAAATGGACACAAACAGAAACAAACAGAATTAAATGTTGTCATTCTTTTTTCCCATGATTCTTTTCTCTTTGCTGTCACACAGTCAGACTCCTGTATAAATTCTCCCTCAGTTGTCATATTTATAACAGTGGGGCTTCAGTTATCCTGCGTTTGCTGTTAATTATTGCCACATTGCAACACCAGACTTGGAGCTGCACAGGAAACAAACACTGATTAACGTGATTGGGCCTGCTGAGAATTGCAGTGCAGTTGAAATGTGTTGAACAGTTCCCACCCTCTCACCCCAGCAGTCTTGCCCTATTGCCCTCTGAGCTTTGTGAAGCAGGTCAGTGGCGGTTACTTCAAAAGACGTCTAGGGTTTGAATCAGTCATAATTGTTTTAAAAATTACAGCCAGAATGTAATTAAGAGTATTAAATTACTAGCAACAATATACATCACAAAACAGCAAATAATACAATAAGCACATATTTCAAGCACTTTTTTGGTTTGTTATTGGTTTAACCAGTTTTCACATTCGATTTCAGCCTAATGCAGATTGATGTGGAGCAGACTGGCAGAGCTACTGTTTTATATTCAGACTCAGCACTTGCCTGAGGAAGAGGGGGAGAAGGAAGTCTATGTGTCTCTTTCCTGTCACATTCCTGAGTCTCACGGGCTCATGTTTCACCTGCAAGTAACACATCTGTGTGTGAGTGTATTTATCCTTGTGTTTTTTGAGCAATGAATTCCTTCCTTTTAACATCTAGACTGAGCACGACCAGATGGGGTAGGGGGTGTGGTTATAGATGGACTTGAAAGTTCTGAATGAAAAGGAATGTTTGAATTTAAAAGTTCCCCATATTGTCAGTTGAAGGGCAAATACATCTGTGTTTATATTGTTTTTACGCCACTGTGGTAATTTCTCAGACTGATCATCACTGCCCCCTACTGGTTGAGAATTTGGAAAATGGCTTCATTCCACAGGATCTGAATTATTAAAATGGTTTATCAAGATGAACACAGTCTAATTGTGTACTACAACTTTCTAGTTCAATTACAGGGAAAGCAGTGTAATGCCATCCCATGGTGAAAACATCTAACACTGATCTATCAGCAATACATGAAATGGAGGTTAGGATACTTTAACTGATTGTTCTAACAATGATTAAGATTAACTATATGAATTATATAAATCAATATATGAATTATCAACATAAATCATATAAAGCTTTATCAACATAAATATGACTCCCCTACAACTGGATCTGTAGCAACCCGTTGATTTAAAACATGACTGTTAAATCATGGTCTTACAAAACACAATACAAGGATTTATAGAAAAGGTTATGCTGAATAAATTACATTTAGGCATGATAGTAATATGCAGAGTGATCTTATTATCCACGACTCAAGTCGACAAAGCGAACAGGGAACGGGTTAGAGAATACAAGAGCAATGCAGTAAATAGAATAAACACTCATGCTAAGCCAACAGATCACAGAGACAGCCTGTTATTAAATGACCGTAGATCCACATGTGCCTCATGCAGCTGGACATAAAACATAAAATTGTTTTAGATCACTATACTGTAGATATTCAGAAAATATTTAAAAATACATTGATACTATTTATCACACGAGAATTCAATTAATAATACTATTAAAAAAACAGCTTTTGATGCATTGGAGATAAGTTTTTATAAATGAATGTTTTGCACAAGTGTACGCAGTCATGGTTCTACTGTTTGAGGTTACACTGTAGGTTTTGTCATTAATGAGTTTCAAACTAAGGGCAAAGATATTTTAAAATGTCCTTTAACCGAACAAACAACCCATAAAAGTGCAGGAATGATTAACCCACACGGCCACCAACAGGCAGGTGTCTGCGCAGTGGTTTGTTAAATGGTGAATTATATTTTCCCGACAGGGTTCAGCCTGCACTCTGCTTCTAATCACATCTGCAATTACAGAGCAGAAATATTGCCTCTAATTGATACGGCCCGCCGATTTGTTTCGATTTCTCATCGCCTCAAGTCGTTTTCTCCCTTTACCCGCTGGCCACTAATGAATGGACTCGTTAGGAGGGGGCGTGTCTAAGTGAAAGTGACTCTTAAGCACAGCTCTGCCAGATGTATGACAGCAGAGAAAAGGGACAGTGTTAAAACAGCAGGAGGTGTAATGGCACCTCATAGCTGGAGAGACAGGAACAGAGTGGGCACCTGTCCATTAGGCCCCCTGAGGGTGGAAGTGTTAAGTGGCTGGGTTGCGGTCAATCTCAAGAGGGACAGTTGTCATAGAGACGCAGCTGTCAGCTTGCAACCGGGTTTGGGGAACTGTGGCTGCGCTGGTGAAGATGGCAGATTAGATGATGTAAAAGACTGACTAATACCTACACCTCTCCTCATTTTCACCCACACCTGAGAGAGACGTTTGTCTTCTGACGGGAACTGTGAAGAGAGCTGATAAATGAGAGCCAGATGAGGGACAGATGTAAGTGTAGGAGTTTGGATTGTCTCCTGCTGTTATATCTGATACATCTGTCCACACTAGATCATCTTAATATGCAGACCTATTTCTCTTTAGCATGGTGCTTCTGATCCAGCTTTTGAAACAACTGCAATGGTGATCTTAGCTTATTTAAGTAAAAGCATACAAACTGTAGAATGAAAAGAGAATGTAAGGGATATGTGAAAAGGACAGTTATCAGAAACACATACAGTTGTGTCTAATATGCTGGAGCCATTTACTTTAATAACAAACAACATTTAAAGGAAAAATGGAATTGGAAAAGTAACAAGAATTATTTACATATTAGAATTATTTAATATCTAATATAACTATTAGATATTAAGAATTAGAATTTAAGAAGCGCAAAACCTGATGACCCATGTTACCCCTGCATGATTTAAGAATGTTTTAAAGATTATCCTGTGCGTGTCAATGGAAGGAAGGAAATCTTACATAGTTAATTAATATAAAGAGTTATTAGTGACATAAAGACAATGAAATAATCTTAAATATATATAATTGTTTGCATTATACCTCATGTTTTAATCTTTCTTTTTTGCCTTCATACTGTACAAGTAGTGTACTTGCAGATGAGAAAGAATATTCTTATTCATAGAAAGTGAGATATTGTTTTGGTTTTCTTTAAATGGCCTGATGTACTATACATGAATAACTACCAAACGCCCGACAGTCTGACAGTAAAAATACAATAAATTGTATTTTTATTCATTGATTTATAGTTAAAATCCTATTCAGTTACTCAGAAAGCTTGTTCGTTGTCAGTACCTCATCTCCTCAGTCTGTTTATACTGAGGAAAATTCTTGTGTTCCTCATATTGCCTTTTTTGAGTGAGGGGTGGTGGATTAGAGCGGCTCTGTTGAGATGGCATTAGAGGAAACATCTGAGAGGTAATTGATGGAGATGAGCTCTTGTACTGTTAGTGTCATTCTGCGTGATCAGCATGCCTGTACACCAGCACTGGATACAGAGTGTGCGCTCTGCAACGCCTGATGACTGTATCAGACTGGTGCGTCTGATGTCAATTTAGACAAATGTGTCTGCATTCTTTAAAGTCACCTCACATACATGCAAGGGTGTATATCATTTACATCCCACACTATAACTGTATACTATAAATGTTTTCCTGTAAGATTTTACCATTTGAATTCAGCCTTTTATTTAATGTGACAGTAGTGTAACATTCATTTCTTTGAACCCTTATTTTTATGTCAAGTTATGACAAAGCTTAAATCATATTTGCCTGGCCAGTTTTGTGTTGCTTAGGCAGTCCAGACTGGGTTCAATGGAAAGTCATAGAATCTATTAAGATAATAATAAAAAGAAGATTCTGTTTGTTAAAATTAGTTAATGCTTTATGTGTCATGAGATAGAAATAAAAATAATTAATGTTAATTTATAAATATACTGTTGTTCATTGTTAATTTGTATTCCTTTATATTACATTAACGCAGCAATCCATAACTTTATTTGTTTCAAATGAACAAAAATCAGTTATTGAGTATGTATATAACAGATTAGTGTTCAAAGCTCCTTACCCCAACAATAAGTTTGTAAAAATGAATTATAATTTGAGCTGTCAGGTTTAATTTCACGGATAATGTAATTTATTTGCATGATTATGTCATTGTAGCCTGTCCATACAACAGTTGCTTAGAATTCAAACTAAATTTAGCTACATGTAAAGTTTTAAATGACAATCATCATTAACATCTGAGGAATCACCTGTTTGTCAAAACCAAGAAACTGCCTGCAGTCAAAAAGGAAAAATAACAGAGACTGTACTAAAACCAGAGTAAATATCACCAGATCTTTTGGTCAAAGCCTGTAGAATATAGCTTGTTAAATATATATATAAATGTATAACTGTATGACATTAGAAAAACGCCAAAAAGTATTTTCACTTTGGTCTCAGTGTTTTACACCTCACTCTCTGTATGTCTTTTTAAAAAACTCAACAGTATGTGCATAATTTCTTTGGATACAGATAATTCACTAATAAATCCTGTGCAATATATACCGTATTGCTCACCGTACAGATTTACAGAAGGAAAGCTGCTTCTGAACTGTACGGTTTTAAGCTGGGCAATGTTGCCATCTTGTGTTTTAAAATATAATTGCGTGTATGATTCTCAGAGCATATTTCTAGGTAATATAAGCATCTTTTTAATTAATTCAATTGAGAATTATTTACATAGCGCCACCATTATCAAGCGCTACCATCGAGTCACCATTATCCACATTATACATACAACATATACAACATCATGTAAATAACATCTCAAATAGGATCTGAATCACATTAAATGATTGAGAATGAATATTATGAGTCGTTGCAATCATTTGGCTACAGGTATTTGATGTGCATTTGTTTGTACGACCATCAGGAGTCATTCTCATGTGGCCCTGTGACTCAATGACATCAGCGAGCATCAAAGACTTAAAAGAGCACAGAGTGTCCCATTATTGACACGTCAAAGATGGAGAGGTTGTACTGACAGCCACAGCACATTTATGGGGAGAACTCTGAAGATCTCAGAGGCCCACAGCTATGTCACTCCTATCACACATGCAACACCTAAACAGCGTGATGATTTTGATTGGTTAATACAGAAAGGAGGGTTTTATTTAGGTGATAAAAGATGACATTTACTTAATATCAAAATAATAGAAGTGTTTGGAAAGTACTCTCAAATATTTGTGTCCCCAGACACAAAGCAGCAGGTTGTGGTTGGTTTAATAGAAGGTTGGGGACTCCACCCTACGGTTAAGAGTGGGGTATAGTAAATGTCATCATCTTTGAATAAAAGCATTGCATATGAGTTTTTATCTCTTATCTCTCTCGTTGTGTGTGTGTGTGTGTGTGTGTGCGTACATGTTTTTCTACCATTGTGGGGACCACATGTCCCCACGAGGATGGTAAAAGCGATCCCCACAAGGGAAACTGATTATAAACATACTAAATTATGCTTTTTTTAATGTAAAAAAGCAGAAAGGTTTCTGTGAGGGTTAGGTTTAGGGTGAGGGGATAGAAAATACAGTTTGTACAGTATTACAGTCATTAGGTCTATGGAAATTCCCCATAAGGCATAGAAAAAAGTGTATGTGCGTGTGTGTTGGTATGGCTATTTAAAACAATTTCGTCACAAATACATGTCAGTGCAGGTGGGAGCACGGTTTCACTTATGTTGCAGGGAAGATAAGCCATGCTGTTTGGAAAACACTTAATAATTCGAACATAGAAAATGATGTTTATTTAACATCTAAAATGCGAGACGTTTTTTTGGGAGGCACGTTTTGAGGTTGGGCTAGGAGATAAGCAAGAAAATGAGCGAATAATTAATTTAGAGAAATAACAGTATGCAGTTTCAATAGGATATTAAGCGACACATAAGTGTAGCATTGATGTCATATGCTCTAATATACGTCAGCTCTTTTCTTATTGGATGCGGTTTGTGCAATTTGTTCGCGTAGGGTAGACGACCTCTTACATTTTTTAGGATGATGGTAATTCTGCGGTTTTGATTGACTGTCGTTGTCACACCTCCAGTACTCGATCCACACCCCGTCGGATGGGTTTCATGCAGCAAAAATCGCATCACAGGAAACAAAAGCATTGCTTTGAAATCAAATCACAGCAGCTGGCGCAACAACATCTTTATTTCACGTGTTTCGGATTTTTTAACGGGTCGCCGGATAACAGATGCTCGGACCTTAGTAAATAAAGAGGTAAAAATGACCACACAACCTGACTGTGTACGTCACATTATAACTGCCAAGCGTGAAAGTGCACGTGAGATCATGCACCAGTGGCGTGTATCCTGTGATAAATGAATACATCGGTAAGGATGCGATATGATTTCATACATATTACGTGAAGGCATTTTCAGTTAAATTCTAATATGTTTGTTTCCTGTTGACTGATTTCTAAACTGCTATTGTAATTCATTTAGTGATTAATGTTTTATGATTATGATAGAATATTATAATAATGTTACTTACAAAACATTAAGCAGGTGCAGCTGGATCCTAAACAATAATTATGACGACTGTGTCACCCAAACGTCAAGGTTGAGCAAACAATTCTGCTTCCATTACCTTTCTTTGGTTGAACACAGAACCAATGTTTTGTTTATCTCTGAAATATAAACCCTGTGTTTGTCTATTTACTGTTTTGTTAACACTTATAGCTACTGTAACCTGAAATAATCAGTAAACAAGCATGACCAGGTTATTTGTAATAGATGTGTTGATGTAAATCTCAACCGTGGCTCTGAAAATAGTTATTTTTCTGTTGTCTTCTCACATCTTTTCATAATCAGCTGATTTCATCAATCATCAATCAAAATTTTTCCTGTTGTATCTTAGCAACCGGTTGATGATGTAACCAAAAGCAGAATCTGAGTGACCTGCTTCTATATACTTTTCGAGTGTAGTATTACCAGTGCCCAGATTTTGTCTTCTGTTAGATTGTGTGTATGTTTTAATTGTAAATGTTGTGTATTTACAAAGCTGAAAAAAGAAAATTAACTGATATGTCTGGGAAGTTGTTTGACAGAGGACAAAACAGGGTTTGCTTCTACCCATATTTGGGTTTTACTTGCATATTCTCAGGGAAAGTTTGTGCTGTACAAGGGGTGTCATACTAAACCCCACACATAAATTATTAGATTGACGTGACATGTTTTACCTGAATGCCAACAAATCTCACTATAGGTCTCAACATGACCCTCACTACATTTGATAGGTGGAATTTTGTCCATTGTCCTCCATTGCTATTATGGCATAAAATGGTATAGACATGCTATTTTGTTAGCAGAGATTAAGAGATAGATAAGGTAAAATGTTTCATTACCCAGGCAAAACAGACAGGTCAACCGGTAATCACTGCTTACCCTGTATGCATTCATTTCTAAATACACTGGTTGATTTTGTGATTACTATGTGTGTATATTTGTGTGTATGTGCTTTATAGGTGTTTTGATCTCTTCTACTGGGTGGATGTGCTAATGGAGTTCTGGTGAATTCTTGGAATTTACACGGCCTTTTATATTCCCACTATCCTTAACAAAGATCAGTCAAGAGTAACCATGGCAACAGCAGCATCCTATAAGTGAGCATCATTCCCCCTTTCTTTTGTAAACATGAAGTAATTGTGTGTTTATATATGCTCACAACAGCTTTGAGTAAAAGACAGATTGCTCTGCAGATGTTTACGAAAAAATGTCATTTGAAAATGTATAAGACATAGTGTTGCATAAACATTTGTTCATTTTTGTCATTGATGTATGTACCATTGATCCACTATAAATGTCCACGTTCTTAATTATGCAGTTCTCAGCTGGCGTCAGAGGAATGACAGTTGCTGAAATCCTTTCACAGACAGCAGCTCCCTTGTTCCCTGTGATGTTGTATTTTACACCTTGAGTGACACAGAACAACAAGAACATCTCCGTCCAACAGGTGAGTCTGTTAAATGATTGTTAGGTGTGTATTTATACAGCAAAGTTATTTGTACATGAATTCTTTTTAATTTCAGATATAATGTTTCATTACAAATTATGTTAATGTCAGAACTATTTCAGTGAGAAGTTAAATTGAAAATTTTATAGTTTTTTTGTATTTGGCATGTCCTGGTTGGAAGTCTGACAATTTGTAAAAATTTTAACTTGCCCAGTGTCACAAGTGCTTACAAATAATGCTAAATTTAAATCTTTCTTCATCATTATTCTTTAAATTCCTGGCGTGTTTTGGTTATTTCTAGAATTAAATGAAGAACACAAATCCCAGACATGACTTTTGAACCCTCACTATAAGTGAAGAAATTCTTTGTTAATAATAAACCTTATCCTTGTTATGGTTTTCTGTTTCAGATACTTTTGTTAAATGTCTTCAGTGTGGAGCATTTACTCAGTGTGTGCCATCAGGACCATGGCAAAGGATTGGGTATGACTTTTCAGCCTTGGATGGATGACACCTGGTAACAGCTGCCATGTTTGCATGTAATGGCAGCTCATTGGAGGGGTGTGGCCTTTTTGAACCAATGGAAACTGAGATGCAGGACGCTGACACTGCTCTTATGCCCACCACTCTCAGGGTGGCGCTGGCCGCCATCATGATCTTCATGATCACCATTGGTTTCCTTGGCAATGCAATCGTGTGTCTGATTGTGTATCAGAAACCGGCGATGCGCTCTGCAATTAATCTACTGCTAGCCACGCTGGCCTTCTCTGACATCATGCTTTCGCTCTTGTGCATGCCATTCACTGCCGTCACCCTGGCAACGACAGACTGGAGCTTTGGAGTGGGATTCTGCCGTGTGTCAGTCATGCTTTATTGGCTGTTTGTTCTGGAGGGCGTGTCTATCCTGCTTATCATAAGTGTTGATCGTTTCCTCATTATAGTTCAACGGCAAGACAAGCTGACACCCCATCGGGCGAAAATACTCATTGCTGCATCATGGGCTCTGTCACTTTGCGTGTCCCTACCGTCTGTGATCGGCTGGAGGACTGCTGGGATTGGGACGCAAGTGCCGCAGTGCATTTTGGGATATAGCGAATCGCTGGCCGACCGAGGTTATACCGTGCTGCTTGCAGTGGCAGTATTTTTTGTTCCCTTCAGCATGATGTTGTATTCATACCTGTGCATTCTAAACACGGTCCGGCGCAATGCGCTGCGCATCCACAACCACACCACTGAAGGGAGCGTTGCAATCAACCAGGTCAGCAAATTGGGTTTGACTGGTCTGCAGCGCCCTCAAGTTAACGTGGACATGAGTTTCAAAACCAGGGCGTTTACAACCATTCTCATCCTCTTTATTGGCTTTTCCGTGTGCTGGCTGCCACATACCGTGGTAAGCCTGCTGGCAGTGTTCAGTAAGCGGTTCTACCTCAGCCCAGCTTTTTACCCCATCAGCATCGGGGCTCTGTGGCTGAGTTACCTAAAAGCCGTCTTCAACCCTGTAATATACTGCTGGAGGATCCGAAAGTTTCGTGAGGCCTGCCTGGAGTTTATACCCAAGAGCTGTCAGCTCTGTCCCAAGATCCCTGGGAGAAGTCGCAGGCGTATAAGACCCAGCAACATTTATGTGTGCAGCAGTGAGACCCAATCTTCAGTCTAAAATTTGCACCAAAGTATATTTAAAAATGACTCCGCCAAGAACAGAAAATGTAATACTATTTCCCTGTGTCTGTAGATGTGTCACACTTGTGCCTGTTGTGGTATTTATTGGCACAGGTTGGGTGTTTGAGTGTGTTTGAAACGATAATTGAAATGATAATTTATGTTTAAATTAAATACTTGATTAAGCAACTCCAAACGTCATAGCCTCCAGTAATGAAGGACACAGCATCAGCCATCTTAAGTTTATTAAAGCAATATACATGTATGTTTCTGGATTGGGTGATTTGTTTTCTCCTGTTGGAAAAATTTTAAATATTCTGGAATTTTGTAAAACATTTAAATGGGCAAATAAAGCAACTAAACGCTCAATTAACTGCAAAGAGATTTTTGGTGAAAATAATAGAGGAAGACATTTGTTTCACTGGATATTTTTGATGTTCATCAGTTGCATTTTACACTTTTACATTTTACAGACACTTTAATGTAAACCACCATGAAATACATTAAAGTATTGTCATTTATCAATATATGGAAAAGATATTCTTACAACTAACTGTGCTGTTATCAGAGCAGTATAGGTTGTCTAAATCGTTTAAGCATGTCTGTATCAGATATGACCTAAATAACCCTTTTCTTGTCCATTTTTAATACACAAATTTCTCCTAAATTCAAGTTATGCTTGCCAGTAATTCTGACACATTTTTAAGTGCTAGTCTCAAAG
>JAZGTI010011765.1:0-12788 GCA_036877585.1 Botia kubotai | reverse complement strand
TGTATGTTCATGGTTGTTGATTTATGGTTGATGATTATTACTTTGTCTTTGTATGTAATAATCATGGGGCCGGAATGTAGGAGCATTAACTTGTTATTTTCTTATTATTTACTTTCACGAGGGTTTACTGGTGATCACTTCCGTTTCCTATATTTCATGTGGCGGTTCATTTGTTTGTAGGATTGGGCGAGTAGCGGGGCCAACTTTCTGTTGACCGTATTGCGTATTGCTTCGGCATTGTTTGTGTCCGTTTGTCTCCGTGTGTTTTATTTAAATAAATCAATGCAAGTTAAAACTTAGCAAAGATAAAAAAAAACATATTAATCCCCTTTACATGTATTACACAACTGCCATTTATACTCACTGTTTGGACAAATGAACATAAACATGAATGTGCACAGTTGGTTACCCAGACTATGTGCTGCATTAGACAAAAATCGCCAAAATCAGACAATTTTGTGTGGAAGATTTGTCCATTTAATTTAATGAATTTAGTAGTAGAAAGTTACTAGTTATCAAAGTTTTATTATTGACATTGTTAGTTTGGTAAATTTATGCATCTTGTTGGGCCTCAGAGATATATACAGCAAAATATTGTCAGCATTGCAATGAAAACTAACTCCATGTCTCTTAATAATTGCTCCCAGAGGTAGCATATACAGGGTAAAAAGCAAAGTCCCAAGTACTGAGCCCTGCAGCACTCCATACTGAACTTGTGATCGATACACCACCTTTTCACTCACAGCAACAAACTGGAATCGTTCTGATAAATGTGATTTAAACCATGCCAGTGCAGTTCCATTTATGCCAACATAATTTTTAAGCCTATGTAAGTAAATGCTGTGGTCAATAATGTCAAAGCCTGCGCTGAGGTTGAGAAACACTAGAAGAGAAATGCAACCACAATCAGCAGACAAGAGCAAATCATTTGTCACATGGATGAGAGCAGTCACTGTACTATGATATGGTCTGAATCCTGAACGGAATTTCTTGCAGATACTGTTTCTTTTCATGAAAAATACATCTTTGAGGACACCACCTTGTTAAGTATTTTATTTTTTTTAAATGGTACATTTGAGATGGGTCTGTTATTTACTAGATCCTGGGATCAAGTTAATACTAGGATCAGGTTTTATTAAGAGGTCTGATAACAGCAAGCTTGTAAAATTTTGGGACCTATCCCAACACCAATGATGAATTCATACTATGTAGAGTATCAATTTTCAGAAGCATCTCTTTCAGGAACCTGGTAGGTATAGGATCGAGCATAAATGTTGTTGGTTTAGATTAATTATTTTGGACAGTTCTTATTTGGACATCCTTATTTATAGTAACAAATGTCTGGAACTGTTCCTTCAACATACTGACAACTGTCAAAAACAGTTGACGTTATATTTTGGTTCATTTAACCACTGTATCAAATACATTTAGTTTCTTTTCCATTTATACATCTTTGGAGACCTGTTGGCTTGTTATTTGGAGACTGCTGATATTTAACTTTAGGGTTTTGCAAATTGTTATTGTTGCTTTTAACAATCTAATTTTGCAATTTCTTTGTCTCCTTTGTCTTTCAACATTGCATCTTTATGCAATGTTCAGATATTTTATGGTATCATTGCAAATCTCTTACACCTATACTCTACACGTCCTATAAGATTTTATATTTTTCTAAGCACCATCTCCATGTAGGCTGGAACGGCATATCTTGCTTACTATGATGTCATGTAATTGACCAAATGGCACAGTCTCAGAAGTACATACTGTTTAAGTAGGCAGTCTAAATACATCATATTAAGCAACACAACACTGTAAAAAGCACTATAAAAATAAATTTGACACTGCACTGTCAAACATGCACTGACAAAATGTATAACTTGAATTAACAAAGTCGCTTTGTATTAAAGCGTCAGCCATATGCATAAAATTATTGAACTAAATTTTGTCAGGCAATGTTGCAGTTATGAATCAGGACTTTTGAGGGGGGGGGAGCAATTTAATACATGACAATCCATTTGAAGCCAAAGATTTGTTGTCCCTCAGCTTGGTCCATCAGCTAGACAAGGACCAAACCAGTACTAACAAGCATAAGCCAATCTGCAAATCATGCATATTTAAGAGATTCTAGGGTGTTAAGCACTTTAATACTCATCTCTGACATTAATAACCCATTCAATGTGCATTCAATTGATTAAATCTGAACCAAGTCCTGGCTACCTTGTTGCAGCCAGGCATGGTCAGAGCAAAGACAGTGGTAATGTTCTTGCCTGTCCAAAATGCAGATCATGCACTGAGATTTATCACCTGATGCCTTTTTTAACTAAAAACCATAAAGGATGGAAAATAATAGTTATGGATCAAGCACCAACACATTGGCCATACTGGCTCTGCAATGCACCTTTCTAAAATCACATTACATAATCAGGTTGGAAAGGTCACACTGAACGTAGGTGGAGAAACCACTCCATTTGTTTTAACTAGGGAGACAGGGCTGATAAGTAGAATTTAAACTGTTCCACACTTTGAAGCTGTAGATAACAGGAATGCACTTAACGACAGCTGGAAGCCAGCGTAATAAAAAAAAAAAAACTCCAATCGTGTACAAGCATGGAAAAAGGCTGTTCAAAAGTTGACGTGCATGCAGAATACACATACACACATTTGTCAGTTTAAAACAGTCTTTTTGTGCATGTATCCTGGATGAAGTCTTGCAATCCACCCATGTCCAGCATGACCATTTCAACACAATGAGTTTAGGGACACACAGAACCAGACCAAGGCAAAGTATACATTTCAGATTCTAAAAAAAAGAAATTGGACTAGAAAGAATTGGACCCTTATTTGTCAGCTAGGGTTAAGAACAGTTTAAGGCTGCATGGAAAATTCAAAACCCTGGAAACATTTTCTTTAACCTTTTTTAACTGAAAAGGATTCTTGGACAACGCGTATATTATGAAACTTATTCTGGGGTGAACAGCTTTCAATAGTTTTATTTGCCTCAGTCCAAGATTTGCAACTTGTCATACTAGTAAAAAAAAATTCCAGTTTCAGAACCAAAATGACTTTGATTTTTGTTTCAAACGGTTCTCAAACTAACTTCTGCCAGTCTCGGTTTTAGCAGGCCAGACACAAACTGCACATCATACCCATGTAGCGTGCTTTATAGCTTTTGATTTAGGTTCCCTCAAACATTTGACAGACTGTGGATTTATTTAAGCTTTTATTTTCCAAACATGAAATCAGGTAAAAAGACAATCACGTAAGAACTGAAATTAAAAGCCATACAAGAGAACTATTCAAACGTTACTCAAGTTAACATACTGTAACATTGAAGACCACATGAAGCAACACATTTTTCCTCTTTAGCCATGTGCCTGTAGTCAGATTTAAATGCTGCATTTGGGGAAAGGTACAATTCTAAAGCGTCGGCTCAGGAGGTATGAAGCAACTTATGTACAGAGAAAAGAAAATGCCCACATACAAAAGCACAGATCAGCCCTTCAAACAATGTACATAAACCCAGTGTACAAAAACATGGTTGACAGTGATAGTTCATAAATATACCCAAGTGCTTAACCTCTTTTGCATAACACACCCATAATCCCTTTAAGCCCCTTGTAGGTGTAACTGTGCAAAGGCTGACCTGCAGGAACACTTTCTTAAACGGTACAGTGGCAGTCAAAGAGTGGAGGTAGAGAAACAATTACAGAAGCAACACATTGTGCCAAACCTCAGCAACACTAAGAGCATTTTTTTTTTTTTTTAAAAAGCAGCACTGGACAAGTTCAGAGCAGTTATAAATATACAGTTTGGTCTTTAAGGTACCTGAACATAACTTGACAAGACATGCAAATCTGAAACAATTACAATTCAGTTCTGATTTTTAATTAACATTTAAAACTTGTAGCGTAACTGACAATTAAATACCTGTACACTGCATTACCAGTACAAATCACTTTCTACAGATGTAGAGTAAGGTACAGCAGTCGGACACTCAGAAGAGGGAACTGAAACCCAAGAGTCTGTTGCTGAAGATGTTACAGGACCAGTACTGGTCACCTGTGATGTCACAACCCTGCTGTTGATGGGTTGAACACCCCTGAAGTTGTTGGTCATCAAGGGAGAGCTTGTTGCCTTGTTGATGTAAACTGTTGTACTGAAGAGGTCAATCTAAAAGCATAGCATGAACATAAAAATGTTTTTCAGATCTAAATTTAGGAAGTCCCAAAACAGAGGGACTCGAGGAAAACACTACTACATAGCTTTACTTGAGGCAAAGCCTAAAAGGCAAATCTAACCTTGGTTATATTTCCCTTAATGGCTGGTAACAAGGGGTTTCCATGTCTTTACTATAGATAAGCATTAAACGGTTACCTAGTGACTAGCACATTACCAAATGTAATGCAAGTAAACTTACCAAATCCTGGCTGACTTTAACAGGGTCTTTAAAGATTGTCCACACCACACCTTCATTGCAGTTAGGCGTAGTCAAAGAGCCATGATATCTGTAATATTTAGTTTTGTCCACTCCAGGAAGCAGGTCATTCATGGAGATGTATTGTGTGATGCACGCTTTATCATCTGACAACCAGAAATACACACTTTTACGAGGATGTCAGACACCAGGGCACAATTACTGAAGTACAGATAAGATTCACATTTACAAAACCCACATAAGGTGTAGTCTGTGCCTTGGCTTCATTATCTTTGGGGGGGATTGCAGGTTAAATTCTTACCTGCATTGGCAACTTTTGCAAGATAAGTTGTTAGGGTCTTCCAACTCTCTGGCTTCCCAGTGTCATTAGTGGCCTGTGGGTCACGTTACACTTAAAATATTAGAACTAAATTTAAAAGGCATCAGACACCAACTTGGGGAAAAACACACCTCAATGAAGAAACCAAGAGCAGCCAGGACTGTAGAATCAGCTACTGCCTTATTTACTATGTGTAACTGAAACAAATGGACAAGTAAACCAACAGTACTACAAACTGCTAAAACTAAATCTTTGGTAAACCACCACATTCTTACCTCCATAGGGTATCGTGTTCCATCCACTGTGTGTTCAGATCCAGGCATGGCACTTCCATTACCCCAGTGTAGGTGAAATTGCACACTAGTAAACAAGCCTGGCAGATCACCACCTTCCACAAACATCTTCTCGTGATCAAGTGCAACCTTAACTAAACAGGCAAAACATGTCTGTAAAGTGTTTATCATAACATTGAGAACTAAGTCAGAAGACAACTGTGTGCTGAAAATGTACTCTGAAAACAAACATCTTGTGCAAACGGAATAAAAGGGGAGATGGCTTACTTGTCTTGCCAGTATTTTTAATCTCAGTTAAGGTTGTGTTGTCATCATAACCAGTGAAGTTTAAGGACGTTAGATTAGCATTAGCCTGGACATTGGTGGTTATAATGTCTATTGGAGACTGTTGCATGCCATTGCAGTCTTTTTTCACAATTGTGGGCCAGACGGCATCACCTGAGAGATAAGAAACAAGTTTCTCAACTCATTGAGAATTATTTTCTAAACAAGGATTTAGATTTAGGCAATGAAAATTTTCAAATAGTAATGGGCTTTAAGAGAAGGGTGTGTGGGTGGCTCATGTAGACAACTTACTACATGATGGCATGTGATAACACCAAGCTAAGAAAAGAACAGAACACTTAAACATTCTGATAAAACAAAATTGAAGCACACAGTTTGATAAGGAGTCACAATCAGATATACTTACACACAGAGGTTGGTGCACTGTGCATTAAAGGCAACAGACAGACAGCAAGACAGGCCTTAAACAAAACACTCATCTTGGAAAACAAAGACAACAAGTATGAACAAACTACATTACAATTTCTGCTGTAAATATTAATGTTAAAGTACATTTAAAAAAATTATTTTACTAACGATCAGCCTTGACACATGACCACTATTTAGGGAACATTTCTAAATAAAACAAAACCTAAAATCTAACAAGTGATTCAAAACGTATTCAAAAGGTTTAAAACTGTATGCTATAACAGCAGCCTTACCTTCCTAGGCAGCAAGGTAAGTTTTATGAAAACCTTTTCTTATTAAGAAAAACCTGCCACTGAATTAAAGTAACAACCTCACTTTACCTCAAACGTTTGGAGACTTTTAAGTCTCAAGCACAAACAAATATAGGCTGGCAGAAAATAATGGGAACAGGTGTTGTTCTTAAACGTATCAGGTGATTAAAGTCAATTTGGTTCAGGTGTTGAAGGTTGTCAGTCAGTGATCGTATGACGTGCTGCATAAGGCAAGGGTTCTCAACTCTGGCCCTCCAGGTCAATTTTTAGGTCAAGTTTAGCTTCAACCCTGATTAAACTCAATTGAACAAGCTCATCAAAATATACATAATTACTAGAAAGCAAGAGGCAGTTGTGTTTGATCAGGGTTGGAGCTAAACTTGACCCGGAAGACCAGAGATGAAAACCTCTGGCCTAAAAACTGCATTTAGACAGGTTTCTTTGCATCATAATGTTACATCTAATGAGCTAAAGCCTTTTGTGTATCAGAAGGTTCAGTAAAAGATTCTTTATGGAACAATGCAGCCAAACAATGAACTGTCTAGAAACCTTTATTTTTAAAATAAGGCTTAAGGGTTACACAGTGTTTGCTCTTGTTTATTTGGTTACTTTTAAAGTTTCTTCATTTGCAAGTCACTTTGGACAAAAGTGTCTGCTAAATTCTAAAATGTAAAAATGTAGGTATGTGATGGATGTTAGTAGTAGTATTAAAAATGGCACACATTTTGTGATTAACCAGCAAACATTTATTAACATTTTTATTTCATTTTCAGTAACTTGTGTATAGATAAACATACATCATTATGAGTGTATGATATTGATTATGATGTTGATATTACACTCATATTATAAATATTAAACATTTACAGGACAAAATAATCTGCATACAGTATACTTTATTAGCAGCCTTTAGCTGCCAAATCATAAAGCTTGTGTTCATAAAGTGTGCACATATTTTTCCTCTACTGGTAAAATTAATTTTTTACAGCCAGCAAAAACTAAAGAAACCAAGTATAATGAAAATCCAAAAAGTTGAGGCGATTGCTGTTGAAGATGCTGTGGAGGTCACCTGTGATGTCACAATTCTACCATTCAGGTTTTGAACACCTCTGAAGTTATTAGTATTTAAAACTGTGCTTGTGTCTTTGAAATGAACAGTTGTGCTGAAGAGGCGAATCTGTTAGAAATGATAAAATTAGTCTCAGAAGATAAAGACAATCACATGATTTTTATATGGTCTTAATTATTTCTTTACTATAGAGTGTGCTTGACTTACCAACTCATGGTTGACTTTGATGCTGTCTTTAAACACTGTCCAGATCACAATTTCATTACAGTTGGGTATGGTAATGGAGCCTTCATAACGGTAATACTTTGTTCTGTCCACCCCTTCAAGCAGACTGTCCATTGTAATTTGACTTGTGATGTTTACTGTTACACCTAAATATTCAACAGGAAGGTCAAAAAACTGCTCAAGCCAGAGGTCTCCAACAGGGTCCATGAACCTAAGAGTTTAGCTTCAACCCTAATGTAGCACCTGAACCAGATCATCAAGGTTTTTAGTACTGCTAGAAACATCCAGGCACATGGATTGGAGACCTCTAGTATAAGCACACAAAATCCCTTCACACAACTGACAAAGTCATTTTCTTTACCTGGATTGGTGATGTTTGACAAATAAGATGCTAGAATCTCCCAGCTTTTTGAGCCGTTTGTTACACTGGTTACCTTATTGTTTAAAAACAGATACATGTAAAATAATTATATGCGCAGCTGCACATACTTAACAAGCTACAGTACGTTTACTTTCAGGTATGCATTTGCCTTCTTTTGGTATGATAAATGTTGAACTACTCACCTCAATAAAGAAACCCAGGGCTGCTAATGCTTTGGAGTCATTATTGCTGCAGTTACATTACCATTGTACTTTGAATGGACATTCAGAATGTGCAGCTTAGAGAGAAGTAGAGTACAAACAAAAAAATATCTATCAAATATTCATGAAATTGATTATTCAAAAATACCCATTCAAGAATACCCACTTACCTCCATTGGGTATTGTCTGCCATCCACAGTGTGCTCAGAGCCATTGGAAGAGCGTCCATTACCCCAGTGGAGATGGAATTGTGCAGTAGTGTAGGTACATGGAAGGTCACTGCCTTCCACTTTCATTTTAACACTATTTATGGAGACTTTTACTAGGAAGACAATTTTAAAGATATTAGTCCCCTACAAGGTTAGTCATCTGAATGGCTCTACACCCTTTCCACTGACTTATGCAAATCTAAATTTCTCAAAATCTGAGCTCAGTGACCGAAATTGATTACATTATCATATACGATTGAAAGTGGAATGCTCCTGGGATGCTTGAAGAAACATTTTCCAGGAGAAAAATTCATGGGTAACGTCCCATTGCAGCAATATGGATTCTGGATTTTTTTACAGTAAAATACTGTATTTAGTGTCACAGTAAGTGTGAATATCAGCTGTCATGACACTAAATTACTGTGAAATAGTTTTAATTCTAACTCAGTTCAGAAAAAACAAAATGCAGCAGAACACATTCGATTTCTCAAGTTCTCACCAGAGGAGGAATACACAACATCCAAACAACTTTCACCAAATGCAGTAGTGTTTCACTAACAACACTTTTTATAAAAAAACAGATCAGCTGACTTGTATGCTTTTATGATGTTAAACTGACTGTAAAAAAATCAAGTGGCAGGAAATAATAGTAAATTTGAGGCATTAATGATTTGTAGAAATGTTCTAATAAATGACTGCAGCTCTTATGATCCAAGGACAGCTGTTACATTTTTTCTGGGCATTGACGCACACAAACACTCATCATACAAACCTCAACAACGGTGACAATCAACAAACCATTCAGATAAACAGATCAACTCTGAACATAAAACAAGCTACTTAAATTTCACAACAAAACTAAAAGCAAGAAATAGTAAGACAGTTCAGCTGCATAAATTATCCAGGCTACAATGCATTAGTGGGAGTCATGGCTGATTTTCATATGGTAAATTACTTTAAAAGTAATGCAATTAATAGCCAGAAATCCATTGTACAATTATAGTGGATTTTTCCCAGTGTAATCAATCATAGCTTCATGTGACCTCTAAGAAGGGAGGAATAAAACAACACCCCTTACCTGATTCACCATTATTTTCAATTGAATGGAAGGTTGTGCTGTCATCAAAACCAGTAAAGTTAAACGAGGTCAGCTTTGGATTTGCCTAAACTTGTGAAGTTATGATGTCAATGGGAGATTGTCTTGATCCACTGCAGTATTGTGGGGCAATCTGGGGCCAGGTGGTAAAATCTATTACAAAAAGGTGAGCCGAGAATCATAATTAGATAATGAACAGAAGTTTTATTCCTATGTGGATTTTAAAATGAAGAAGACAGACTTACTGCATTCTGGTTTATGATAACACCATTCTGTTAGGGGTGAATGACAGTATTAACAAATTTAAAACTACTGAGGGGAAAGCCAATGAAATTTATATTTTTTTTATCAAAATGTTTTTATTGCACCTGTACTCACCCACAGAGTCTGTACTGTAAACAGTGGGACACAGAGTGATACACAGCAGTAAGATGATCATCTAAATAAAACAATTACAATGAACCTTTTCTTTTATGCAAACTTTCTGTATTAAATAAAGACTTATTTTTCCCTCAGCAAAGACTGCTTAACTTTTATTAATAATTAATTCATTTAATTTAAATGTAGTGAGTCAAGGTGTGGGAATTAGTACCACTTTACACTAAGGTTCCTTTGTTAAAATTAGTGAACTACATTATTTAACAACATTAATTCATTTTAGTTCATTTTAACATTTACTAATAACTTTAAAATTAAAAGTTGTACATGTTAACTTTAGTTATTGCACAATTAACTAAGATGAAGGAACAATTAACAACTGTAACTTTAATGTTTAATTAATTAATTAATTAATTAATTAACTAATTTTATTTGGAAAAATTGTTCTACTCAATTGTTGCAATTTTAAATAAAAAATTGCTAAAACCTGCTCAAAAGTTTCTGAAATGGCCTGATCTTACGTTCAGTTTTGAGGATTAACACCTGTCTGAGTGCAGCGATGTGATGCCTCGCTTTCACTCTGACTATTAATACTCCTGGCTGCATATGTATGTGGGTGTTACTTTTATTTGTGCTTCTTTCTGCTGTTAACGAACAAGCTACATTCCTATTAACAGGGCTAGCCCATCCTACAGGTCATTATTTTTCCAGCGGGTCCCCGCAGTAAAACACACAGTAAAACATATATAATGGCTAGACGAAGAAGAAAAGAATGAATTGTAGTGAAGTAGTATTGGATCCAAATGGTACTTTTTGGAAGCTGAGAAAAGAATGAAGAGAAAGGCAGAGGAAGAAAAGCAGACCTCAAAATAAAGTTTTGAATATGCTTTGTAAAATATATATATACATCTATATATAGGCTATACTGAACATTTGGAGCCACAGAGACAGTCCCGTTTCTCATAGTGCTGTTGGTGAGGAATATAATTTTTCTTACCATTCTGGGTGTAAACCACAAAATGTGTGATTATAAAATGTCAGGAGGTGATTGACGACTTTGTGGCAAAGAAGTCATGCAATGTAAATCTAGAAGCTTCTCTCAAAAGATCTGTCATCTTTGTAAATAGTTCTTTTAATTTTTTTATACATTGTTTTATTTTTTAACTTTGTTTGCACTATTCTTATTTCTGCTACAGTTGCATCACTTTTACATTTAATAACATTAATAAGTGTTAAACATAATGCAATAAACAAAATATATGCACTAAATAAACATTTTTACACTTAAATAGGAATTGCTATTTTGTGTGCTTTTCACTCATCAAATTGCAATGCTATAACAGTGTTTACACCAGTGGGGCACCATGAGTCAGCCCGGCCTACGAAATACAACTGAACCACAAATGTTTATTTAGCCTATTGGCAGCCACATACTGAAAGACTGAAACTATTTTTCTAATTGTTTTTTTCAGCAATTTTCTTTAGAAGCTGTAAATGAAGTCATACCAGTAAAACACCCATGAGGAGCTAAAAATTGTCACCTCAACATTTCTTGCTTTTTTTAACTCTGTTGTTCTGTGTAATTAGGTTTTGGTCCAGAACAGAATGCTGTCAGAATACTGAAGACACATACAATAGGGCTGCGTGACTTGTTCAAGTGTAAATGCATCTGTTTTTTCAAGACTGCGAGAAGTCTGAGATCCATAACAAAATGTGCTGTCCAAGTTTCACAGATTTGCCTTATCTTTTGGGGGTCATAGCTTTTGCCCACAATGTACTAAAAAAAAAAACAACGAACAGAATCTCACCAAATATTTCAAGCTCAAATTCTTTTATTTATGGGTCTAAACATACATGTAAGCAGGTCATGTAAAATGAGCATCAGTGCTTGCACTTTGTTCACAACAGCAATAACAAAACAAGACCAATGCCGCAATGCAAGTTTTAACTGCGTTTCATTACATATAAATTTCAGTGTTAGACATGCATGCAGTAATGTTAATTATTTTAAAGTAATTTATTTGATAATCTGTTTTTAGTTCATAAGTACCATCAGTAGGGTATATTTTGACAAGTGCTACTAAAAGAATGTGTCCAAGGTCTAACAATCAGCTTTTGGTCTTAATAAAGGTCGTGGTTAACTCTTCCTTGTCTGTTCTCTTCCTGTTCTGGAAATCTCCCATGTGGAGTTGGTTCCTCTATCCTAAAACAAAAATAACAATTAGCAACATAAACCACGGTTCGGTAGTATCACGGTTTTAAAGCCATGATTTGGTTTGGTTCTGTTTGCTGTGGGAACAAGGTTCATGGCATGGCACTAGCAATGCTAAAGAACACCAGATTCACTTTTAACTTTATAACAGTAACTTTAATGTACAGGGGAATTCTGGTCAGAAGCTTATATGGGGTTTTGATTAATTTTGGGGGCGGAGCTTGTAGGAGTCATTGTCGATAGACATTAAACACTATCCCTGCATTTTTAGGAGGAGCAACTTCACTAATTTCTATGTTTTTATATAGTGTTTTTTTGCAATACAGTATTATTTCAAAGCAGTTTAATAAAGAATAGCCATATGCCCATGTCATACTATACATTCTTTTACTGTAAACACCTATAACTGCAAATGCTCTGTCGCCACTCATTTTCCAGCTGGTCCTAGGAATCATAAGGTCAGCTGACCTTAAACACTGCTGCAACTTAAAGATTCCTCATATTCCTTAAAAGGGCACTGTTACACCCTTTTACGAAGTCCTGATTTTGCTTTTGAAGTATGCTAAAATAGGTTTTAATGCTTATTTTGTTAAAAAAAAATGCAGTCTTTTGTGACTGGTCACCTGCTTAGGGCATGTTCCAGAAATGTCTTGTCCCTTAAATGTAAGATTTAGCTCTTATGAACGTTTCTGGTAAACAGTAACTATGGCATCATGTTTTGTGCTCGTGCCCTGTTAGAGCACACATTTAATAAAAACCAATAAATCAAAACTGAAAGTAAAAAATAGAATCTATAATTAACAGCTTGTTTAAGAAAACCAAAACTGTGGGTTTACATATTTCAGTGACTGCCCTGCAAGACTAATCCAAAAATTCCAGATGGTTCAGAATGCAGCGGCCAGAGTTCTCACAAGAACGAACAAGTACGACCATATAAGCCCAGTTTTGTCAACTCTATACTGGCTGCCT